>PVIR01011172.1:0-19991 GCA_004026965.1 Petromus typicus
AAAAAAAAAAAAATCACTAATTTCATACATCCCATCAACATACTAAAGAAATAAATTTTAGTCATACTATTTAATCCAGGAAACCTATTTGACCAAATGCAATAATTGTGCAATAATATAAATATTCAACAATAATTACACAGGGCCAAGGATATAGCTCAGTGGAGCCATGTATGCCTGGAAATACAAGGTCTTGGGTTTTATTCCTGGTACTGAAAAAGGAAATAAGAAAACTAAAAAGGGGTGGAGATGTATTTCAGTGGTCCAGCCTCACTGAGTTCCATCCATAGTTCTAAGAAAACAATCACACAGAAACTTCCTGAACCCAAAGAACAGTAGCTACATAAACCTCACAGCTAACACTGCAGTTAGTGATGAGGAACTTGAAATTTTCTCATTGAAATCAAAGATGTCCCTGTTCCACATTGATTATCAAGATCATTCTGAAAGTCTTTGCTTATGGAGTCAAACAATAAATGTAAACAAAAGGTGCATTGATAAGAAGAAATAGAGCTATCTTTGCTCACAGATAACCTTATAATTTAAATAAAAATTGACATCAATATCTGTGTATCCCTATGACATACAAATTTGCACCATCTTAAGATATGTGTGGAGATGTACACTGTCAGGCAGATGCGAAACTTAGGTTACCAAAAATATAGAAATATGAACATTCATGAAACTCTGCTAATCCTAAGGATTTGCTAGTTTATTTTATTTGTATTGTCTTAAATGACCATAACACATCTCCTGCAATGTATCTTTGAAACAATTTATCAGAAAAGGAAATGGAAACTAAAGAAAATTGAATAACTTAAGTCATGCTACTAGTCATTTTCAGAGTTAATATTTGGACACAGTGAAGATCTGATTGAGACTCCCTACCCAACACTGATGGCTGAACTACAAGAAAAGGAAGATATTCTTTAGTACCTATAATTGAAAAAATATTATATCTGGATATTTATAGTATTTTTTCAGGTTATAAGATTTAGAAACAAGATGATTTTTAGTCTAAGGACAAGCAAATGTTTTCTCTAGAGAGAATAAAATATTATTTAACAATAAAAAGAAATAATCTACCAAGCCATGAGAAAACATTCTAGACATTTGAACACATATTACTAAGTGAAACAAGTGAAGCTGAAAGGACATAAGCTATCTGATGTCAAGTGGGTGGCTTCCTAGAAAGGATCAAACCATGGATGGAATAGAAAAGATCACTGATTTGCAGTAGCTCAGTCTGGAAGGAAAGAAGAGGAACAACACAAGATGTCTGGGTCAGGGAAACTATTCTGTATGATACAAGATGGTGAATATATATCAGTATATATTTGTTCAGACTCATAGTATGCACAAAACCGATGCTGAACCCTACTGGAAGAGGTAACTGACCCTGAGTGGTGATGATAGCAAAAGTAATGATCACTGATTGCACTGTTGAGAGGAGATGATGCTAATGGGGAGAACACATGTGCATGGGCTAGAAGGATTTGGAGGATTTCTGTAGCACCTACGTTTGTCGTGGAAATAAAATTTCTCTGAAAATAAAGTCTGTTATAATGAAAAATAATACTACTTGAGATCAGGTTGACTCAGTGTTATGGGAAAAAAATGTGACAGTTCAGATTCCTCTGTGGAAATCAGAGCAAAAACTAATGGAGGTGAATATTGCTGCAAGGATCGCTGGGAACTGAACTGGGTTGAGAACTCAGCAACAGTAACAGTTACGAACGTCCTTTTAATTGTGAGTTCAGACCTACAAATAGAGAAATAATTTAAATATCATTTCTTCTTTCATGGTATTTTTAGTAATTTTGATTCCTGTTACATGCCCATGAAATCAGAACATGTATATCTCTGCTTAGATACTAACAATTGTTTTTGCTGATTCTGTGTTTTGCTTCTAAACGGTGTAAGCAATCTGTGCTAGGAAATTAAGAACAAATCTTAAAGTATTTGGTTTTCTTTAAAATTAAATTATTCATATTTTAATATAATATTTATTTGTATTAGATTTATATTACTCCAGGTAGTAGACAACAGGCAAGACCAGTATATGTATTAAGCATATAAAAATGACAGTCAAGAAAGTGCTGAGTAGATGTTGATGAGGAAGCCTAGCAGACAGCAGGAAGCCATTTTCTTGAGCTATTTATTATTCATGATCCCAAAATATCAGCTCTTTGGCCACCACTACATTGTGGCAGCTTTAATTAGCACCACAGAGCTAGGTGGAAAGGCACATTTTATATGTTTCCTACAACTCAAATAAAAGGTACGAAGAAATTCTGTCATCAAAAACCAAGAAATCATTATTGATCGCTCACCCTCATATCAGAAATATATTTTTCTTGTATTTAATAAAAAGTTTTAGGAGAAATTGAATATCCTCAGTTGTACTGGAAATGGACAAAGTAATGACTCAATATTTTAGTTGGACTTGATATATATATATATATATATATATATATATATATATATATATATATACTATTTCTTTATAAAATTTTGCCCACCAGAAAAACCATTGAATTTATTTCTTAAGGTCAGAATAACTGCGTACATCATAAATTAAGAATTCATGGAATAGAAATCTTTACACTGGTAATTTATTTTTCATTTCAGCTTTCAATTTTCTGATGAAGAAGGTCAATTTAACATAGAAGAAGGGATTATTTGATAGTGTCAAAATGGGTAAGAACAAACAGAAGTTAAAATGGTTCATATTATATGGCCACATGCTAAAGCTCTAATATTTGAAGGTCATCTTCAATCTTTATTTCTCTCCTCTCCAGATTAACAACCTGTAATGCATATGGATTAGAGGGAAATCATCACCGCTGCTAAAATGGCTAGGGTTTATTGACATTACTTCATTGGTGCAAGATTCAAAATAACATGACTATATACATGTACTTTTTCATGTAGTGAAATATATTCTTTTCATTAAAATAGCTTCTACCTAAATCAGATTACAGATGAGACAGAAACAGGAGAGAGAAAGAGAAGAGAGAGAAGGAAAAAGAGAAACAGAGACAGAGAATGCGCTGCTATTGTTGAGGGAATTAACAGTAACAAACATCATCAGAAAAGCAGATTATGGGAGAACACGGAGGACAGGGAGAGCGCCGAGCGTTTGGAGAATTTTGAAATCTGACAAAATTGGAGCACGGGTCAATTTGAGCCTGAAGGAAACAGGCTCGTTTGAAAGAATATCTCATGAGGAATTGACCTCCCTTGCAACTATATTTAGCCCATTAAGTGAAAAGCCGTAAGTCACACTGAATCACACAACCTTACTCACCTTTCGTGGTGCCAGCCCTGAAAAGCAGATAGAAATATAACTAGGACAAATGGCTTATTCTTGGAAGGAGTTCAGAATTTGTTTGGAAAGAATGCATAGGGAGGAAACTGGCAGAAAAGAGCCTGTCTTCTTGGTCTATAGAATATGGGCTCCCTGCAAAAAAAAAAAAAACTTAGAACACTCCCAGGTCACATCTCATTCTAGAGACCAGTTGAGGTTATGTCTCCTTTGTATTTGTGCCGAGACAAGCCATTGAGGTTTGGCTGCCTTTTGACTTTTAAAACTATAAAGACATGAAGAAGGACTTGGCCAGAAAGCCTGTATTGTATGGAATGATTCTGACGGTGATCTTCTTTCTGAGTAGGTTTTTTGTGTTTTGTTTTGTTTTTTTAAGTAATGTATTCTGGTCAGTATTCTAAGATTTCAAAATCTTTTAGTATAGTGTGTGATTCTTTCTAATTCTTGTTCTTTTGTTTGTTTGTTTTGTGATGAGTGTACAATATAATGGATCAGAAATAAGTCAACCCTGGACATAATAAATAAAATTTTTTCTGAAATTATGAAAGAAGATTCATTTTCCTAGAAATTTCTGAGAGATATAAAGTTTGTCCAAATGGCAGCATAGTAGTTTATATTATTTTCTCCTTGGAAACTTGTTTACTTTGAACATTTAATTTCCAGAATTTAAATTGACACAAGAAAATATTCCACATGGAATAACATTTTTTGGCAGACATTATATTCTTATTAATCACAGAACATTAAATTTCTAAAACCAACTCTAATGAGAATGTTCTATTATACAATATTGATAACTCATGTAAGAAAAGGAATATATTTTGAGTTTACAGTATAGATTTTTAGTTTATCTCTTTAATAGCTATGCAATGTTTACAGTGCCACTGCTCTTTTGCTTTTTTCCTGAGAATAGCTTGTTTATATTTGCTAACATTTTTTTCAAAAGAAAAATGCTATTCTATAATACTCTAGAAAGTTGATCTATTTCAATTGATAGCAGTGTTGCAGACTTAAACTGTCTCCTTAAGTACAGCACTTTGTAAACTGTGCACTATAACACAAACTTTGGAATTTGCTTGTAATGACTGAGTTATTTCATTTTCAATATATTTCATCTGGTTCTTGGTCCTCCTGGTGCAAGATATTCATTTATTTCGTGCATATATATGTATTATTCTACTTCACAGTATTATAAGCAATGAAAATTCTATTTTCTCAAGAATAGAATCTGTTAAATATCAAGCTTTTCTTAATCATTTGGTGAATAAATATTCTTCCTCTTAGCAGACTGCAGTGTACCTATCAATAGCCTGTGTGTTGGATGATGGTTAAATTTGTAAAACATCATACTACATATTTTGTGCTATACTATCCTAGTTGTCCTCTGGTTAGTAGAGAATTTTAAATAAAGTTTATTAGGTAGTGTTCCTTTCGCTATCCTTTGCATTTTACTCATGAACTTTTTACAAGTGTGCTATCTTACACATTATGACTTGAGAGTTCACTACACAAGACATCTTCTTCTTGCAGGGTCAAAGATCTTCATATCTCAAGATTTGCCTAGCTTTATGCAGAATAAGTTCACATTTGCCACTAAAATGGTAGAATTCATTGGTTTTGAATTCATAATTCACTTGAAAAGAAAACTAGGAGCAAGGAACTATTAATATTGCCTAAGATAATATTTCATCAATTGCTTTCTTCATTTTTTATCTGATTGGTTTTTGAGTCTTAAGTGCCATAGAACCTGGGCTTTAGAGACTTGTCATTCCTTTAATTTTAAAAATTACAGTGAATTTCTTAATATGGTTTTAACCAAACATTTTTGTGTTCCTTGATTCAACTAAACCTGACTGTTGATTACTAAAGAGTATATTCATTTTAAGTCAGAAGTAAACACTTCGGCACTTTGAGCTCATTAAATAATTAATGTTGTCCACACCAGTAAAATCAGAGCTAATTGCCCAAAATCGCTGTGCCATGAACCCTGGTCCTATTTTAGGAATTAAGGTCATTGTTTGCCTGTGCTTATTCTCTGGGCACTAATGACTGTTTTATCCAACATTTGGCTTCTGTGCTCACACTAGGAACAGGTTAACAAAGCGCTGTTGTAACCACTTTTTCCAAAGCATTGAAGTTCAATTAAAATCATGTTTTTCAAAACTGCAAGGCTATTTTTATAGTTCCACAGATGATAGCATTGCAGAGACTCAATTTAATGTGCTACAAAGCAACAGTAATGACCATATTTTTGCAGTTATGAAAATATTTCTGTTCTTTAAACACAAGCCCAAACCAATGGATTCACAGTAAAATTAATAAAGTTATTTTGATGCATCATTATAACTCCCATAATTTAATTGATTACAAAGTATTTTTTTCTTTCCATGTACTGAAGGAAAATCTAAACAGGTAAACACTGCTATTTTCAAAACAGCATAGCAAGAAAGTGGACAATGATAAAATATTTAAGGCTTAGGACTGATTTTTGGTAGTGACAGTAAACTACAAACTTTCAAAACAAAATATCTGCTAATGCCTTAGTACAAACAAGTAAAATATACTTAGCAGTTTGATTTACCATAAGGTATTATTTCATAACGTACCTAGTATTGAAAATAAATTAAGAAATCTGGAAAACAAGCATTTATAAAGCAAAGTGACAGAATAGTTTATCATCTTGAAAATGACTAATCAATTTAATGAATTAATTAATTTCTTCCCCCAGATTGAAGTTGTTTCACAGACAGTGGAGAGACTAGAAGAAAATCTAGAAGGAAATTTTAAATAGATGACGCCATCGTTTCTTACCGGGTAGAATGTCAGGGCTCCATCTACCATACCTGTGAATAGGGAATTTTCTACTGACTGGACATTATTTGTTTTCTTCTCACTTTTCAAACCCCAGTGAAGTACATGACGTGTGAGACGTTTGGGAATGATTATCACGCAATTGTCATGGAGCACAGGGGGCCTAACTGAAGAGATCAAGTTCTTATCTAAATGTTTAAACCCAACAGAATTTTCAATTTCATTATTTTTTTATTTGAGTTCATTTACATATACATAATAAGACATCCTGGGGGTAGGATCCAAGACTGAACATGAAATACATTATGCTTCATGTACACTTTCAACACAGCCTGAAGGTCACCGAAGGTCACTCTCCAGTGCCTCTCCACTCGCCTGCACTCTGACTGAGACCTGAGGCCACTGCTGAGCTTCCCACTTCTCACGCCACTTAGCATTCAAAATGAGTGCACTTTGGTGCGCCTGTGCCTGCAGAATTTTAGGTTAGGGATGCTCCGCCTGTCTAACTTTGTAATCAGTTTATCTGGTCTACCTTACACTTTCTAAGGATCAAAGAAGACCAGATGGATTAGCTGGGTTTTCCACGTGGGCTTCACTGGGCTTCAGAGGGTCCACAGAGGCTGACGTCTGTGCTATGTGCTTCCCTGGGGAAGTGATAGCTTCTGGATTCATACTTTTACTGGTGACTTATGAGAATGTGTGTCAGAAGGAGTCTGGCAGCTTGCCTCCCAAAGAGGAGAAAGCAGAGAAACAGTATTTTAAGGCTACTTTTGCTATCAATAGTCAGTCTTAGGGGCCAGGGATTTAGCTCAGTGGTTCCGGTGCCTGTCTTGCAAGCACAAGGACCTCGGTTTGATCCCTGATTAACCACATACAATATTGGGCATGGAGACTCACGCCCAGCAGAAATCAGTACAACATACCACAGTGCCGGGCATGGTGGCTCAGGCCTGCAATCCCAGCACTCGGGAGGCAGAGGCAGGAGGATTGCTGTGATGTGAGTTGGAGGCTGAGCTCAGGGCCAGCCTGAACCACAAAGCAAGACCTTGTCTCAAAAAAAAAAAAAAAAGAGTCAGTCTTAAATACCAAAGTTTAATAAAGGGCATGAAATGTTGTTTCCATTCTTGAAATTTAGTGTAGGAGGAAGATTGTGGTACTACACACCATGGATATGATTGGACAGTTCCAGTAACACACAAGGGGTGGATGTGGAACCAAACTTAATTCATCCTCTCCAAATCTTTATTCTTTTTTCAATACTCCCATTCAGAAATTTCTACAGGGAAAGACTAACATTAGGGTTTCTAGAATAACATTTAGAAATGTCTTAATTTACTCTGCAAGAATGGGCTGCATTATTATTGACACGAAACGCAAGAAATTCAGACAATTGAAATAAAGATTTCCTTTTTACCAAGTAATCTTAAATGTGCAGGTAGAAAACAGAATAAGCTTCAAGCATAACATAAGTTATTTCCAAGCACGTGTGTGTGTGTGTGTGTGTGTGTGTGTGTGTGTGTGTGCACGTGAACAATTCAGGGTTTCATCATTTACTAGTTATAGTACACCCACCCAATTTTAGATTTCTTACTTTATTATTTTTTGCCCTTCTATGAAACCAGTATTAACCATTCAAGTAGATAAGAAAAATAAGTATGAATGCTTTGGAGAATGGCATAAATATTTCAGAAAAGTAAATTTTAGACAACGTGTGTCATAAGTGTGGAAAGGGATTCAAATGATGCCTTTAATGTCCAAAGGAATTAGTGCTATTTGACATACTAAATTACCTTTGCATTCTTAATTCAAATAGAGAAATTTTATAATCAAAATTAGTAATCGAATGAAAAATCTATCTAAGATGATATATCTCCCAAGTTCAACTTATAAATTTTGTAAATGGAGCTGGGAGTGATAGCACATGCCTCTAACACTAGCACTCAGGAGGCTGAGTCAGAAGAATCTCTGTGAGTTCCCAGCCCCATCTCAAAAAACCCAGTGTAAATGACATACAGTTCTCATTTCGAAAATAAACATGATTTTGATCTTAATGTGTTCTTTTATATCCAAATAATTCTTTTGAGACAGGGTCTTTCTGTGCAGTTCAAGATGGAGTTGAATTCATTATGTAACCTATGCTGGCTCAAAATCTCAGTTATCTAATTTAACACCTTTAATGTGTCAAACTAGAGAAATGATATGGGACTTACATATCTGCTCTACTTATTTCACTTCTGAGTATGTCCTCAAGATTTATCCATTTAATTATAAATGCCTCTAATTTACCATTCCTTGTGGCTCAGTAATACTACATTTTATTTTTAAAAAATAAAAGAAAAAAGTGAGCAGGAGGCAGTAAAGAAGGGAAAGAAAAATTTGATTGTAAAAATAAAAAATGGAAACAAAGTTCATGTATATAAGGGGTGGGAGTTGTAGGAAGTGCAGGGGAATAGAAAAAATGAGAAATAAGTTATACCATGTACAGGTTCAAATTTATAGAGTTGAATGTGACCATAATGTATATCTAAAATGTACTCATAAAATCAGTAAATTAAAAATATTCCAATGATTCTCCTGCCTCAGCCTCCTGAGTGCTGAGATTACATACCTCTGCCACCATGCCTGATACATGCTCCATGAAACAGTATTTTTACAGTGACCCAGTGCAGTCTACATGTTGTAGCTGCCAGCCCTGGACATTGACAGATTATTTTCTTAACCAGGTTGACTAAAGTAAAAGGGAAAAATGCACAGTATCTTTTAATATCTATTAATGGACATCATATTTTCTGCATTCAAAGCCTCAGAATTAGATCCACATTATGCCTCTAGGAAGGAAATTGAAAGAAAAGTAAAAAGGGAACACTTCTCCACATCTCACTCTCACTCTCTGCTTCTAAAATTACAGAAGTTAAAGCAACAGTTTACTCATTGGCCAAAGGATGAAATGTGAGCTGAAGTAGGCCTTACTTCTTTCTCTGAAATAGACAGCTATCATTTTCCAACATTTTGGACCCCAGGAGCAAAATCAATGGAAATTCCAACATCTTTATAGACAAAGCAATCTTGGCAGAAATGATACAACTTAGAAGTAGATGACTTCGAAATAAAACAGATTCAACACATTACATTCTCTTTGCTGATCAGCTAAGTTGGACATGATGTTTTTCACTCAGGGAAAAATTTATTTAGGTTATATAAACATAAAAATGTAGTAGTTGTTGGAGGTTCCCTAAACATTGAGCATTGGTGGCTTCCACAGTATCAACATATGAACTTAGTTTGTGTCTGAAAATAGGAAAGTAAACAGAGATACTTTCAACAGACATTGCTTTTGGTCAACTCAATAATTCATTTTCATTTCGTGTGCCTGAATGTGTATGATCCTCACCTCCACTTTCATGTGTGCCTTTAACATACAATGGACTCTGAGAAGTCACAGTTTCGGTAGTTCCCAACTCTACAAAGATCCAGAATACACAAAACAGAACTGTTACATGCTACTGTGCAATTCATTATACATGCTTTAAATAAGTATTTATTTGAAACAATCAGTTTTGCAGTTGCCACCTTATTTAAGTTTTAAGCACATTTACATTTCTGATGCAAATTGTACAGACTCCTGTAACACACAAATAAAAAAGCTAAATGTGTTTTGAGTTCTTTTAAGTATTCCTTTTAGGCATATAAATTACATATTTCTTAAAATTATGTGAAAGTTGTTGAAATTAAAAGTAGCATTATAACTCATATACAAGCATAAAAGTTTTACAGGAATTATAAATTTTGGGGATTTTGATTAAGGAAGTTATTTAAAAACACCTATTTGTTTTCTTTACCTCAGCGGAAAATAAAAATGTGTCGATTTCCTATTTATTTATTTATATAAGATTTTCATTTAGGGGAAATATAGTTAACAATTAAATACACAGTAAATAGTTAACGCTTTTTCAAAAGAGCTGAATCAGACATAATTGGTAATATTTCGCTGACTGGGCCTCCTGCGCTTCTCTGGGAATCAAAGTCATCGTCCACACTTGCTTGTTCTCCAGGGCGCGGTGATCGTTTTGTGCACTATTCATGCACTGCTCTCTGACTAGACGCTGATTAGCAGAGTCGGTGACTGGACCACAGCGAGAGCACCAGTGCGCACCTAATCAAACAACCGGGAGGTTCGAGGGAACGGATTCATTAATCTAAGACCATTTTGTTTTCTATAACCAATGAATCAAAACCATTCTAATGAGTCTCCCACTGATCAGAAATATCACTTTGGTTTGCACGTGTTCCATTTCCTAAGAACAGATTATCTGAAGGGAGACTTTTTGTTTTATGAGACTAATTTATGTCATCAAAATTTATGAGGACAGTTCTTCGCAGTACATTTTTCCAATTTAAATTGTGTTTATATAAGAAGATTAACTGTATTTTTCTGTTTATGAAACATGGCTTATAAATGTCTGTTTCCATCCTATTACAAATGACTTTTATGGTATAGATCAACTAGCACAATTTAACAAGAGGAAATAAGCAACTGAATAAACACATATGTATATCTCTAATGACACTGTGTGGCTAGCTAGAAGAAATTAATTTAAATTTGAGAGGTTCCTGTCAGGTTAAAGGTCAGAGACTCTTTTCTATCGTATCCCATAGTGGAACAATCACTAAAGAAAATAGCTCTTTATCTCCTTTAGTAGAAATACATTTCATTGAGATGATATTCCTTATTGCAAAACAAAATTTTTCCAATCATGCTTTTACCTTTTCTAAATATAAAAGAATCTTTCTTATCATATTAGGAAGACAAATAAATCTAACAGATTAATTCTGTCTTCCAACTAACTTACATTATAGCTTAGAAATAGTATTGTTTTTATTTTTTACATTTTGAGCTCAATTTATTTTAGTCATAAAATAGTACATATAAGAAACCATAGTGAAGACAAAGCCACATGTATTTAAATATATTTTCATGACTATCTATATATAAAATGACCTATGAATAGAACTGCCAGCTTTAACAAATAAAAATAAAGAATACTGAGTTAAACTTGTGTTTCAGAAGAAAAAATGCAAATTTTATTGCAGGTACATCACAAACCTTACAAGGAGCACGACTAGACTAATGTTAAACGTGAAATTCTAATAAATGAATGTTTTAAATTTTTCCCTTACAAGATCTAAAATATATTTATGCTCATGCAAGTATGACTTGTTGATCTCAAAGGTAAATCTCACTTGGATTTTGTATTAGAGTTTTTCAGAAGAACAAGCGCGACAGAATCTGCAGAAAATGAGGAAGGTGTTCATCAGACTGACTTACACACGCACATGTCTCTACCGTGACTGGGAAACTAAGGAATCCAGTGGCTGCTCAGTCTCTGAACTAGAAGTCTCAGAAGAATACAAATGGTGCAGCTCTAGTTTGAGATTGATCTCTGTAAGATCTTTTATAAGTCTCTGTTCAAAGGCTTAAGAATCTATAGTGTGCTGTCAATAGGAGACATCAGCAGCCCAGACATCCATTAAGAGTAGAGCTTGTGCACATGTGCAAGATGCTCCTTCAATCCGGTGATCAGCCTTTGGATGATGTTTCCGCATTCAGACCAGGTCTGGCCCACTCAGTTGGCTGGAGCAGATCTCAGTCAGCGCTGAAAACATCCAAACCCATGAGTCCACAAGTACTTAATAATGTTCCCCAGTCAACGTGGCAAGTGAGATTTACCAGCATAAACATCCTGTAGCTTATCTGGCCATCCCATCTACCATGAGAAAATATATATGTTTTTAATTAAAATAATCTTATTTATTTCAATAAGCTTAGCACGATAGATTTAGAAGAAAGTATATTACTGGATTCTAGTTGTATCCTCTTCGAGTTCTGTGATGACTGAGATTAGTTGTCTATTTGATTGGCTTGGGAGCTGGCAGAGATGTCGGAGAAGCACATGTCTGTCAGCTGTGAGAAAATCACAGAGCCGTAACCTTGCACACTGCCATAACCTGTCCCTTACTCTTTTCCTCTGGGGGGTTGTTTCTCTGCTCTGCCTCCTGAAACCAGCAACTAAACAACTTTTCTCTGGATGTCCTTCCTCCATGATGTTGTGTTCACACAGCCAAGTGTGGGTGAATACTGTGAAACTGTTAACCAAATAAACCTTTTTATTTTAAATTGTGGGTGTCAGGTGTGTGCTATGACACACATCAGTGATATGAAAGCTGATCATTACATGACTTAAGTGGCATCTCATATTATGTGTTACTTTAAACTTCAAGGAAAAAAAAATGAAAAGAAGTCTCACAAGAAAATTAAAATATAAGTGGCACACACTAATGAACCACCACTGACTCTGAGACAGCTAGGAAGTAACTTGTTCCCAGTTAGGGGAAAAGTCCCTAAAGTTGTTTTTTCCTTCAGATATTCTCTCTGTGCATATTTCATTCTGCATGCTTGATCTAGCTGATAATTTCCTAGTTGGATAAATAGTTGCAACAGCAATAATAAGAAAAATCAACCTCACTATCATATAATGAATGGTATATACTTTAGTATAAAAGTTAGAAAGTGTGTATTTTCAAAGATACGTCCTATTAAGTCTTACTTAAGTACATATAAGGCTTGTTCTTCACAATTTTCTATGAAATGTCTTAAAAATCAATTCTCATGTTTTCTCACCTGAGAAAATACATGTATCTACGTGGTGTCAGAGAACACATTTCAAATCTACTTTTGAGTTATTTCTTTTTACCTGAGTTAATAGATGGATTAGGGAAAGTTGGCTAACATCCCAGAGGGCAATGGAAATTTTTAAGTAATAATTTTTAAGTAATATTGTGACAGTGTCCCAGGGAGGCGAAATAAAGTAGCAAACACAGCTGCTGAAGCCTACACAGAGATTAAAATTAAGGCACTTCTGAGCCTGGACTATGTGGCTGCTCCACCAAGACAGTTTAGATTTGTGTGTTCGCAACACTTTCATCTTGTTTAAGTGGAAAATCCCAAAGTTCAAAGCTACCAGTATTTCAAAGTAAGTGACAGTGACTGGAACAGTGCTATGTGTGCAAATCAAAATTAGAGTAAATCAAACTTTAGTTATGAATATATATACTTTATAAATACTTTGACATAAAATCAAAGGATATACTTGTAAATAATAAATGGAGCTAATACTGGTTGGGGAAGTCACTACTATTAAAGAAGCCTTTTATTATTGCTGAAATATTAAGTGAGTTAAAAATAAGTATCCTAAACATCTGGTAAAATGAAAACAATTTCATCAATAAAGCTTAGAAATTGTATAAGGAATGCTTTGTAGTGTAATGAAGATAATGAAGTTTTTTTTTAATTTAAATTAGTGATGGATATTCTCTAATGTTCATTACTTAACTTCAAATTGATAAGGCAAAATAAATATAAATAAATTCATTTTAGCTTTGCTAAGACATTTTTTATAAAAACTTAAATTGGATATAATTTTGTTTACAGAGTACAATCCAAACTATTGTACTAAAAGCCTATTTATCGGGGCTGGATGTGGTGGACCACACCCATAATCCTAGTATATAGGAAGCTGAAACAGGAGGATCACTGGGAGTTCATGGCCAACCTGGGCTACATGGTTAGTCCAAGACCAGCCTGAACGGTGAATTGCTGTCTCAAAAATAAATAAATGAGTAAAAGTTTATTTCAGGTTCATTTATTTCCATTTTGGAAAACACAATTTTTGTGTTTTAATCATATTAGAGCATATGTACAATCTCATAAATATAAATTAAGATTATTGGAAATTACTACATTTTATTATAGAATGTCGCAGCAGTCTCCCTATAGATGACCTGTGCAGGAGAACCAAATGGGCCAAGGCTGTTTTTACTTCCCAGCGTTTTCATAGGTGATTTGCAAAGTAGCTAGAGAAGACAGTCTAACCTCAGCCCTTATTGCAAAAGCAACTTTACTATGGAACTGGAGGTCAGGCCCTGTAAGGAAGACTCCCCGGGCTGTGTACATCCATGAGAAAGATCACTTACAAGTCTGACATAAAAGCCACTGCTGATACATTCTGTCCACCAAATCTCTCAAATATCCTAGTAGAGGAAACACCTTTCACTCAGTTCTTGGGAGGGACAGAGGCAATCATTTCAAAAGTCCTTTGACCTCCACCATCACTATCCATGCTTAAATGAAATAATAGTTTGCAACCAGCATGAATTATTTTCATTCTCATAACTCTTGAAAATCTCTGGAAATCCAAGAGAAGAGTACAAGACTTCTAACAGTAATATTTCCGTCTCTTCTAAATTGCAGTTTTCTTATAAACTCTACAATAAACAGAATGGCTTTCACCATTTATTAAAAAGTGGGAAAACTGCTGGTCCATGAAAGCTGCCTGAGAACTTCCACTCCCTCATTACGAAATCTTGGAAACAATGCCTGGCTACAGCAGAATAGATAGTTACTCTCCAGGGAAGGAAGAATCAATAGAGTCTAAGGAAAAGGGAAAAGGCCAAGTACTGTAGGTTCTTAAATGAAAATTGATCCCCACCATTGACCGCAGAACGAGCTCATCAGTAACACTGCATTTAGCGGGAATCTAATTGTTTCTTCTTAAGGTACGGTTTGCACTTGGAAGGGAAGTGTAAGAGCGAAATCAATCCTCTGTTATCACAAGTACCTTAGTCACAGCATTGGGATTCAAGAAAATGCAATTGTTTAAGAGTCCATTGTAACCACTCAACGGATTGCCTCAGAAAAGCAGCTATGCTTCACAGAAATGTATGAGTTCAGTAGATAAATGAGCCATGCAGATATCCTTATCTCTCTTAAATGAAACACAAAAGGAAAAGCAATGTTGTAAATTCCCAAGTCAAATAGGCAAATTACCCACATGGCAGGTCGTGCTGACAATTTATCTCTGTAGAAGGACAACAAATTATTTATTCACTTATTCATAAACAAATAAAGTTATAGAGCTAACTATGATAAATTTTTGGTCTAATAGGAAATCGATTCTATTCTGAACCTGAAAGTTGAGGTGGCAGAAAATATAAAACCATAAGACTAATGAAGCAAAAAATTTCCAAAATAGGGGCATGGTGATCTATATCAAAGGATATACTTGTAAATAATAAATGAAGCAAATACTAGTTGGGGAAGTCACTAGCTGATAAAGAAGCTTTTTATCATGACTAAAATATTAAATGTATTAAAATAAGTTTCTGAAACATCTGGCTTAAAATAGATCATCTTGAGACAAGAAATGAGGGTAGAAGCAAGATAAACAAGATATCAAATGAGAGTGGATCTGAATAAATTAGACCACCAGAGGATGATTCAGGAGGGAGGTGTAGAAGTTAGGCCCTGAAAACAGGAACGGAAGGATTTGGACGTTTTTACATGAGAAGAGGAAGGGGATCATCTTTGATTCACACTATCTGAAACCTCAGCTGGTTGACACACGAGGAATAAGCACAAAAGCATCAATAGTGTGGCCCTGACCCCAGAAGAAAAGCAACAATAGCTTTGAACGCTGATAAAAGTTTTTGCTCTAAGACTATGTGTTTTCTCTAAAAGCGTTTTTATGTTAGCAATCTAAGAGTTGTAGAACTGTACAGAAAACAATTTAATGAAAAGAAAAAATGTAGAGAGGACCTTAAATATAGCCTCAGAAAAGCACAAACCAGCAAACATCTAAAACCCAGAAGCAAACTCTCGAGCCCTGCAGAAAGTCGTGCAGGCTCCTGTTTGTGGAGTACCGTGTGGCACACTTTCCGCTTCTTTTAATTACAATAACAATGCTATCAGGTCTGTCTTGGTGTCCTTTCCAGGTTTTATCCTGGCACAGGTTATCTGTATTTCATCCTTGATGACTAATAGCTTTGCAATCCATCCTTAGCCTCACCTCATTTGAGCGGGATGGAGAGAGCTGTGACTTACAAGCTCTCAGCTGGCTCCACTTCCGATCGATCTACCTGATTCACTTCAGGAGGTTTTTAACCTTTCTAGGTTCTCATTTCCTAACCTGCAAGATTAAGAAAATAAATCTCTTCCACCCTGCTATAAATACTTTATGCAGTTCAGTTTAATCCACAGAATAATTTTACATATTAAGCGTTATGATTCCCATTTAATGGATGACAAATGAGGTCTCAGACCCAATATGTCACTAACTCTTGAGTTAAGAAGCTGGATGTGAGTGTATTTTGCCTAATCACTGAACCCACATTCATATGCCTTACTTTGTATTTTAGACACAAGATATAGACATGTAGATCCTGTATCTTTCTCCAATTTCAAATTGAAGAACTATCTGTGATTTTAAGAGACATTTGTGCCCACTGAGTTTGTGCTCCTTCAGCCTGGTGGCCCTAATGGTATTCCCTCTTTACAACACAGCATCACCCTCAAAACTCCTGATTGGGTTTCTACCCATGATGGGACAATAATTTTAAAGCTTAGTTCTCATGTTTTTATTAGCACTGATAGTGCTAATAAAATGCCAACTATACTGTGGGACCCCACCCAAAGAAAATACTGCATACAGTGCTTCCCGGTTTCAGGCAGAGGCTGCACTGTTTTACATTTAAAAGAATGAATGACATACTGTCATGACTCTCTGAAGTTTCATTTTCAGTCTATGGAAGGATTTTTTTGACAGAAAGAAAACAACTAAAACTATCAAAAATCACAAAATCTTATCAATAACCAGGTATAAAAAAAACTGAGAGGTCACCTTCAGCCTACTTAGTGCTTTCTAGTTTGTAAACACTAATGAGTGGTGAAAGGAACTTCCAAAAAAGTAGGAGATTAAATGTCATAATCAGATGTGTTGATGAGAAATAAAACTGTATTGAATGTAGCAATACTTTTATATATATACCTTATGTATAACTTAAGGATGTAGTAAATATCTTTAGTGTGTCTCTTGGGTTCAGGGGAAACACAATTGTATAAACATTTTTTCAAATTTGATTTTGCTCTTACAGTAATCTTGAGGAATAAGTATCAGTAGTGGAGTGCAGATATTATCATCATTCATTGTTAGCAGAAAGCACAGGATCATTTCATAAAAGCAGAAATAAAAGATAAATTCCCTCCTATAGCTAGTGAGAGACACATCTAGATCATACTCTCACTGTCTTAAAACTTTTCTCAATGGGTTTGAATCATAGCATATAATAAATTCAATTCTCATTACAGTGAAGTAAATAAATATTTCAAGAGTACATGTGCAACTCTGAAAGATGTATTCAAGGTTTCCATTCTATACATTTTCATTCTATTTTGGGTACAGCAATGGTATAAATAGTGTGCTCTGTTTTATATATCTAAGTGCAGTAAAATTTAGTGAGTAATAAATTTAAAGAGGAAAATCAAAAGAAAGGCCTCTTAATATATTTAACCCTATTTTTTAATTTTTAACTTTCAATTACTGTACGCTATATTTTTTGAGAAAAAAATAAGGTCAATTAATTCCATGGAAATGTCAGTAAAACTAATAAATTTGCATTTCTCTCCCTTTTTCTCCATTCTTAACGTAACTACATCTATGAAATGTAATTCCCCTTATGTGTGTAGAGATAAAGACATTTCTGATAAATTTAGGTTTACCTAAAAGTCATTATAGAAGCAAATTAAACTAGCAACAGTATTAGCACTATACGCTGTTGAGCTATCAAATATCAAATGATACTTTGGGTGTTTGCTTTTTTCTGTGTAGCCTATGGATTCTCTTTCTCCAATCAGTTAAGTTTATTGGTACATATTAAGTATATATAATGATGTGTAATTATGACTTCCCTCATAGGGAATTTGTACCTCTATGAGAGTTTTGTTTTTTTTTGTTTTTTGTTTTTTTTTGACACAGGGCCTCGCTTTGTGGTTCAGGCTGGCTCTGAGCTCCCTATGTAGCCCAGGAACTCACAGTAATCCTCCTGCCTCTGCCTCCTGAATGCTGAGATTATGGACACGAGCCACCACGCCCAGCATTGTGGTATGGGGTTACCAGCGAGCAAAATATTTACAGAAGCCTTATTTCCATCTTATCCTTTTCTCATTTTATTCTGTCCCTTTCCTCCTTTTCCTCCCCCTAGATCCCCTTTCCATTTGACATTTTCTCCCTCTATCACAATATGTGTTTTACATTTCTATCATGGATGGAGAAGTGCGAAGTCCACTGTCTCAGCTCAGTCGGACTGAGTGAGCCCCAAGGCATGACACACCATGAGATAAGTCCTTCTGGCTGTGAGTCAGTGAAGTCACAATATCTATTATCCATTTCAAGTAACTTAAAAAAAATAACAATTTCCTGCAAGAATTCTTTGAACTAATGTATCTGAGTAGTAAACTGAAATTGAGGAAGGTTTCAAATCGTGCGTGTGTTTAGTGTTAAATTTTACATTAGGCCATACTTGGTACTTCTTGAAGTCTCCCCTTGCTCAGTAGCAAGAGCTGAAATACTAAGACAGGAAAGCTACTCATCAGTACCCACTGTTGAATTTTTATAGAATTAAATGCTGTCATGGAGATGCAGCATATTAAATATCAAATAGTAACAATAAGGTAAATGACTTTTGGGCTGAAGGAGCTTTATCTTAATAATTTTCTAATGCCTAGAAGAGGCAAATGGTCCTCAACTTGTTACATTCTTTATTTTTCAGTTTTGCAATACTAACATGGTACGATATCCTCAGCTTCTTTTGTAACACAGTAGAGTGAGTTATACACTTTCTCATTGTAAGTACTCACACCTTTTCAGGACACATTCTTCACACACAGCAAGAAGTTGAGGCAGTCTGACAGCATGATCTAGGGACAGTCTTGGTTTCATGATTCAAAAGCTCCGTGTTTCTGAAATCCATCTCCATGGAGTTCAATCAAGGAAATCTAACAAAGAAGATTTGTATCACTGATAAGAATATGATGTCTTGGTACATTTTATCACAGTCACGCAATCGTTTCGAAATGAAGAGCACAAAGCAAACTTTTTCAAAGTAAAACTTTCAGAATGCCATTAAAACTGTAAAAGAATTCTACCCAGATTTGTGACCAATAATTTTCTTAAAAATGGTCACAAAAAGTACGTGGTCCAAATGAAGAGTTAGAAATGATCATGACAGCAGATCCCTAACCTGAAATAAAGCATTGGAACTCTTCTGTCTAAAGTTGATTTTTAATCTCAGTGTCTTAAAATTTAAATGTACCTTCCCAAATTGCAACTCTCAGAATTATTCTAGCCTTCAAATTAATTTTATGACCCATATGATACTAAGATTCCAGTAAATCTGGTAGTGATGCAAATTTTAAGTATTTTCTTCTAACCCCCACTTTTAATCAGATTTAGCCTCTTCCTCCGTTGGCCCCTCTCTGCTTCCTGCCGGTGCATTGTGAGCTCTTTCTCTTTCTGCAGTGTCTTTCTGCTGTGGCCCTGCCTGGGAGCCAGCTAGTCATGGACAGAAAACTCTACAGACTGGAACCCAAGATCAACCTTGTCAGTTCTAACTTGTGGTTGTCAAAAAGAAAGTAATTTAGAGAGAATCACGTGTTCTTGTTAAACTTGCTTGGACAAAAATTATTTGCCCTCCTCAGAGCAGATTTTGAAGATGAGCTTCAGGAAGGTCACATCACACTGAAATTATGTGACACATCGGCGAGTTTTTAAAATATGATTTTACTTCTAGGGATAAAATTACAATCAAATTTAAAGAGATGAAAACTCTTCAAAGATCAGCTGCTAGACAAAAAATTATAAAATATTTCCAAATGGGGAATGGAATTGATAGATGAACAATATTTGAATTAGCTCCAGGGTTTTCATCTAACCTATTTCTAATAAATATTATCTATAATTCA
>PVIR01011172.1:26612-48398 GCA_004026965.1 Petromus typicus
GGTGAAAGGGGACAATGTTGAGATTGTAACAAAAAAGTAAGGAAACAAATTTTATGTATATGGGGGGGTGGTAGGGTGGGTAGGGCTATGGGAAAAAATGAGAATTAAGTTGTGTCTTATACTGGTACAAATCCCCATTATGGAGTGCAATCATGATGTGTATATTTAATGTACCAATAAAGATTTAAAAAAAAAAAAAGAAGATGAAAACCAGCTCTGAGGGGGGACTGGATAACTCCACATTGTTAAATAAGCTAAGGTTTCCCTGTAAAACCTGGGAACTGTATGTCAGTTTGAAAAGAAATTCCTTCCCATTAAGACATGTGAGAGAGACACAGAAAGGTCAGCTATAAAAGCAAAATGGAAGTTGCATTTGTTTGGGACTTTGTAACTTAAGATTTGCATTGTATGATGTGTAAAATAATTGGTGAGAATGAGAAAAAACCCAGAGTAGATTGGTGAATTTCCCTTCATAACAGAGGGTTGAATGACTCTAGATAGGTATCTTCTAAATTCAAAACTTGTAAATTGATCATTAGGATATTTATCTATGGCTATAATGTCTGACAAAAACATGTGATTTTAGGTTTTTAAATCAGGTTTGGAAAAATTTTTTTCTTTAAAATTAGGTTAGATTAAAAATATTTTCAGCTGATGGAAATTTGGATGATTTCCAGTTTGAAGCTGTTATAAATAAATACTTATAAACAGTCAAAAAATTTTATAGTCTATATTAAATTATAAAAGCTCTTTTTCTTTCTAGTATATTGTTATAAAAACAATGAATGTAGAATTTGGTCAAATATATTTAATGTCTATTGAGAATATAACAGTAATCCTGCCCTCCTCCGTGCTGAAGGCCAGATCCATTTATCGCCAACGTGTGTTTTCATGTCATGCTTTCTTTCTGTCAGATCACCTGGAGTCTGTCTTTGCTCCTGGAGGCTGCTGACATTCCACCTCCAGTGAAGGAAGCATGATCACTCTCATGCTTCAAATCTCTCGGAAATTCCCTTCTCTTTCTAAGCCCAGACTGAGCCTATGCTTTGCTATGGTGAAAGCTCCCACTACCAAAGTGGAGCAGAACAATCGGAACCATCAGAACATCATTTTCAATGCAAAGTTTTAGTAGCCACATAGAACAATATATTCACAGATTCAAGGCCTCAGGGCCATAGCATCTTCTAAATAATTTCTCCCAGCTTTTTTATTTGAGTGGAATTGCATTATATAAATCATATGTGAAATATCCACACAGTTGTGTTAGTGACTATAGAGTTGGTTCTGATGCTCTCTATTTCACTCTTGTTACAGCAAGTTTATGTCTATGTTTTTATGCTTGATGAGCCTACAAGTTACATGTATCTTAGAAATGTTTGATTTCATTAATTTTCTCTATTGTCAATTTTCAATTTCATTGATTTTCTGCTCCTATATTTAGTATTTCTTTCCAATACTTTTTATTTTATGTACTAATTTCTACACTGAATGTGAAGTATTTTTGTAAGCTGATGACTCATTTTTTTGTGAATAAGGTTTCTAAATTGTTCTATAATGGTATTGTTTCGCTGTCTTTTCTAGCAACTATGGAAAGAGATGCTTAAAATCTCCCAACTGTGTAAAATTGTTTTAATTTGGGCTGAGGATTTAGCTCAAGGGTTCCAGGTCCTGTCTTGCAAGCACAAGGACCTGGGTTTGATCCCCGGTAACCACATACAATACTGGGCGTGGAGACTCACCCCAGCAGCAATCAGTACCACATACCACAGTGCCGGGCGTGGTGGCTCAAGCCTGTAATCCCAGCACTCGGGAGGCAGAGGCAGGAGGATTGCTGTGATGTGACTTGGAGGCTGAGCTCAGGGCCAGCGTGAACTATAAGGTGAAGCCCAGTCTCAAAAAAAAAAAATTGTTTTAATTTATGCTTCATGTATTTTAATGTTTTATTAAAGGTTCTACAACAATAAATTATATTCAATATCATTTTGGATTTTCCTTTCATATTATGAAGTATCTATAATATCCTTTGATATTTGGCTTTCTGATATTAACAGTCAATCCAATTATAGTATACTTAAGTGATCATATATAAAAAATCATATATAAAAATTGTTTATGAAAAATCATAAACGATGAAAAAATAATAAGGACAACCTTGCCTGTATTAACTTTAGTTAACTATTTATACTGAGGATGAAATATGACTTCATCTGAAAAAATATGGTGTTTATTATTTACATGTTTTCAAATTCATATTAAATAGTAAACTATAACCCAGCCATCAGAACAAGAAGCTTCCTTACAGTTTTAATTTTTGTTTGTTTGTTTACTTTGAGGTTTCTGTGGCAGGTTCTCGCTTTGTAGTTTGGGCTGGCCCAGAGCTCACTACATAGACGAGGCCAGCCTCGAACTCACAGCAGTCCTCCTGCCTCTGCCTCCTGAGTGCTGGGATTACAGACATGAGGCACAATGCCCAGCACTGTGATATGTGGTACCAGGGATTGAACTCAGGACCTTGCACTTGTCAGGCGGACACTGGAAGCACTGAGCTAATTCTCTGGTCCTGAGGTTTCCTTAGTTTGAAAATTATTTGAGAAATAAAGAATGATGAAAAGAAATGTACATAAAATAAGCTATGCTTAATTAACAAACTTGTATTAAAAGAGATAATGACAAAAAAAGTTTTCTAAAGAACAGATCAAAAGGAAAGTAAGGAAATCATAGAAATGTTTATGTGAAATTTGTCAGCTATAACAGTAGTAATAAACAATGAAAAATGATTTTCCGCAGTGTTTCTACTCTATGGATTTTTATTGTTACATTGTCAGATACATCTTTACTCATGGGAAAAGTGTAGTATTAGTGTCATACCAAGCTTTTTCAATTACTTTACTTACATAACACTCCTCAGTCAACAGATTGGGTATTTGATGTAACACTGTGTTTTCATTTTGGGTAACAAATAAAACTTTTAAAGATTTTCACAAGACCATATTTCTTAATGAAAAATCATATGTAAATATACTATATTATTGAAAATACATTAATATTTTGAGTTTCATATTTATGAAGCATACTTTTGTTTATATAAATGTCTAGGCCAGCTCACATTCATATTATTAGACAATTGTCTTCTGACATTCATTGCTACTGGTGAAAACTCATCTGTAGTTCTCACTATTTTTCTTGCTTTGATTTTAAATTTTTCTCTGTGATTGGTTTTAAGAGGGTTATAATGTGACTGACTTTATTGTTGTAATTGTTGGTTTTCTCTGAATTTATTGGTCATATGAGTTGCTTCGTTTTATTTAAGTTGACAGATTCTCAATTTTGAATATTTCAATGCCTTCTTCTTTTTTATATTCCCTTTAGATTTTATTACACATGCTAAGACATTTAATCTTGTTGACTGGATCCCAAAATAATTTATTTGGCAACTGTGGATTTAGCTCAATGGTGTCACTTCTACCTTGCAAGCATAAGGGCCCAATTTCAACCCCCAATACCACACTCACACACACAAAAAAAATTATTTTTATAATGAAATTTATATTTCTGTTTGAATAATTTTCACTGACCTGTTTCCCAGATAAATGGGTGTCTACATATCTAGTCTGTTCACAGATTCTAAAACATAATTTCAATATTTAACGTATGTCTTTGATTTCTATAATTTTCATTTGAAACTTTAATATGCTACTGATATCTTCTCTGAAAGACCATAATTTGAGCACATTATATACTCTTACTCCAGTGCATTTACATTTATTACAGCTCATTTAAACATTTGCTATTCGTGGGTGCAGTTTATGGCTTTCTATCTTGCTCATCATTTTCTATTGTCAAATATTGTGTTTAGAAAAACATCAGTGGATAATACTATTATTTTTTAAACTGAGAGGAGATGACTTTGCTGCTATCAGTTAACACAGAGAGATATGAATTAATCTTGAATTACTTGTCCCATTGAAATTGTCTCATTTGCACTCAGGGAAGCCTATGCTCTTTCCATTACATTGTTTGGCACCTAGACATGTGAAAGAAGTTTGAGTTTACCTTCTTTGTCCTTTTCTGTCCTTAGGAACTAACGGAGTCCTCCACCCTGAGTCCTACTGAGAAGGTCCTATGCACCTGTCCTTAGTTGAGACATGCTTCTCAATTATCCAACCCCATTAACTTCTGTTGACATCTAATCTAGTTCCTGGCTTGCTAGCAGGCTGCTGCCTCCCCCAGCTGTTAATGTAAACATGTTCTATCCAACATACCCCTCCTGAGAAGACAGATCTTTCCGTAGTGTTTGCTCCTCAACAGTGAGAAGGTCAAGGTCAAGCTCAAACATGACCATACTTTCCACAGATCCCTTGATGCTTCCTTAGACATGTGCAGTCTTATGCTTGGATATTTGAAGGCAGCTCTATCTTTCCCTTTTTGTACTTCACCTCCAGAGACAGACGCTTCTGCTGTATAATGATCCTCAGTATACACTCCAGAGAATATAAAGACTAGCTCTGTAGGTTTCCCTGCTCTTAGTTCAACTTTATGCGGGATCCACATGCTTGGGCCTGTGTCCCTGGCATAATTCAAAATTTCCTCCAAGAATTCAAGAAGAGCCCACAGAAAAGAGCCAGTCCAAGATATAGACTTCTCTTGTCCCTGAGGTTTGCAAAGATTCTAAACTACTAAGCTGGCTCACCCTCAGGGTTTAAGAATTCATTAAAACTTTGGGCAATTAGTTCTCTCAATTGCTTTGGGAAGCTACAGCCAAAGCAGGGTCCTGCCTCTGTGTGAATTGTCACTTTTTGGAGTTTAGCTCATTAAGCTACTTGGTGAGTGGAGCCCTCTGAGGCATTAAAATATTTATAATTTTTTAGATTGTCTGAGTTGTTCCTGTTAGCATGGAGTGACATTCTCCTGACACTGTCTTCCTTTCATTTTTGGTATTTAAAATGTACAGTATGATAATTTGATACATTTCTGCCACTTTCTATATCCTAAGCGGAGAACTCTCCTCACTCTTGGGTATTGGGTATTTTCATTAATATGTAGAAAAATCAAGTCCTATTTAAAATAATAAATTTTATACTTAGCCCTGATAAGGTTTCTATATTGATTGTGGCCCCCAGAACATCTACTATGAGAACATTTAATAGAAGATGTGGCTAAAAAATATAGTCACAAAGGTATTTGCCTCTTGCAGAACAGAGTCTAAAATTTTATAAAAATTTGATTAAGGAGAAAAACATTATTGCTCACAATTTAAAGTTATGATTTCAACTTCTCAAAGAATGAAATATCCCCAAATTAAAAACAAAATATAGCCTCTTCTAAAGAATTCATTAGTAGAGTGCTCTAACCACCATTTGGCTTTTTAGTTCTCTTTTAGTTTTTCAAGACAAGGTCTCACTTTGTAGTTCAGGCTGGCCCTGAGCTCACTATGTAATCCAGGTGAGCCTTGAACTCACAGCAATCCTCCTGCCTCTGCCTCCTGAGTGCTGTGATTACATGTGTGAGCCACCAAGCCCAGCTCTTACCACTTTTTTTATTCCACTTGCAATTTATACCTATATATCATTTTTATTTTTAAAATATTGTGTATCTGTTATTTTTACAAAGCCTCCCTGTGAGAACTGGGTTAGATTTGTTTGGTGAGTCTAAGAACTGCTGGTGAACTCAGATGATATTTTTTCGAGACTGATACCCATCTCCCATGGTGGCTCAGGGTCATGCCACCTAGCAGAGGGATCAGGAATGGTAAGTTAGGAAAAGAGTGACATGTTGCTTGGGGATTTATTTGCACAAGGTAGGGATAGTCTCCGGATTAAAGCTGTAAAAGCAGAAAGAACAAGGTGGATATCATCAGTCATCACTCTGCTTAATCTGGGAAAATCCAAAGGGAAACAGATTAACCTTGTACCTTTTTATTATATCCCTTTGTCTCCAAACATGATGCTACACAACCTTTGAACACTATACAGGTTTTTTGGGTACCAATATTTTGGTACAAATTAGAAAAAAAAATGCTTGATTAAAAACTAAATACTTTAGAATAATTAGCTAATATTAAATCGTGAATTTTTTAGCACGTGTGTAAGGTATACTGACAAGTATCATGCTCTATTTTCCAAATCCTCACTAAAAATTGTTATGGAAGAGTAATGTATTGTATGGATTCAACATGTTGTACAGTAAGATGTGCCATCAAACTTCTTTGGCTTTGTAGCTAATTGGATCTGTTGACTTTAGGTAACTGGGGACGAATGCACAAGGAGAGTAGTTTCTCTCTTTCGCTCTTATAAAATATCAAAATGTGATGGAGGTAATTAATGTTTCGACACAATTATTATTTTTTTTAAGGTTTTTTTGAGACAGGGTCTCACTTTGTGGTTCAGGCTGGCCCTGAGCTCAGCCTCAAACTCACGTCACAGCAATCCTCCTGCCTCTGCCTCCCGAGCGCTGGGATTACAGGCGTGAGCCACCACGCCCGGCCCTGGTATGTGGTACTGGTTGCCGCTGGGGTGAGTCTCCACACCCAGTATTGTTATGTGGTTACCGGGGATTGAACCCAGGTCCTTGCGCTTGCAAGACAGGCGCCGGAACCACTGAGCTATATCCCCGGCCCTCGACACAATTATTATCGCATGTATTTTTTCTAAAAACTCAGAAGTCAGAACACTGTATAGGAATATGATTTTATTACCAGTTACACATTTAAAAAAGAGAAGGATGAGCAATAAGTGCCAGACCCATGAAATTGAAATAACTTAAATACTATGTTTTACACTAATTTCATTAACAGTTCAGAATATACTAGCACTCTCAGCTCCTAAATGTTGTGTATTAATTTAAGAGTTCTGATAGGAAAAACACACAATAAAAAAATCTTTCCACTTTGACCAAATGAGAATTTGACAATATATTATTTGGATTCAAATAAGGTATAAACAGTGTCTAGCTTTATGATGAGTGTGTTCATAATTGTAACAAAAGCTATTTGTTTGAAACATTAGACCCTACATAAATTGATTACAACCTAGGGACCAAAATTTTATGATTTTCTTGAATTATTATTCTGTGGTTAGTACTGATGGCATACATGAATCACTGAATCATAAAAATGTAGGCCTGGAAGCAATCTAAAAGTCACCTTTTCCAACAGCGCAGAAGCAATTGAAACAAATGGGCTCTATTAGATGGCTATCTGTCTTGTCATTAAAAATATCCCTTAAGAGAAATTTACCCATCTCCCTGAATATATAGCTCTGGGATTTGATTGGCTTGATTACTCTGAAATTAAGTGTGTTGTTTCACTAAAAAATATAATACTTTAAGACATTAAAAAGCATTTGGAGAGCGTAGATTTGTTACTATGACTGGGTATGAGGCCAGATATTTTTCAGAAAGAGAGTGATGTTTTATTCTTCAGGTTATCTTCACTTGCTTTCTGTGCCTTCTATGTTATTCCTTTCTATTTTTACTCATGCTGTGCTATCTGTCCTCTGTGTTTATAGCCCTATTTTTAGTCTTCAAAGTAACCTTCTTCCAGCTCAAGGTAACCATTAACAACTAAACATCTACACAATCTCTCAGTTAATAAGACCTTTATTTACTGTGAGATACTTACAAAGGTGGAAGTTAGAAAATACAGGTTTAATTTTGTAGATCATATTTCATGATTGTGTTAAGGATTTCTCATTTATTGATAATAATGAAATTATTGCATTTACCAGCCTTCATTTGTGCATATCTGACTTGGTATCATGTATGACTTATTTGACTTTGGAGATAATTTTCTTCACCTTAGTTTCTACATGTATGAATCTATCAGGGAATATCAGGACACAGTAGGAATGAAACCAAAGCAGTATCTAGTAACAAACAGTTTGTGTTAATTTTCACATTGCTCTTGATGCCTAGATTTTGGAAAAAAAGTGGCATGATGAGTCCTTTGATTCTTCTTTTGTTCCTTTGTTTGCAGTACTAGGGATCAAATTCAGGCCCTTGTGCTCCCAGTATAGGCTCCGTACCACTTGAGTTAAATCCCTGGCCCTAGTTCTCTAATTCTCAAACAGGATGTTTGTCACATCAATCTTGCATCTTCTTCTTGGCACTTCTGCAGTAGTGGGTCATATTCTAGCCCCAATGTACAATAGCTCTTATCCATTCTTCTCTCTGTGGACAACTTGACTTTACCTTGACATGGAATTATCCTTCTATAGCCTATCAGTGATCATGGCATGGATGTACCTAAAAGAGTTGTGCTTTCACACTATTAATTACTTGCCCCACATTCTTCTCTTTCTATCTCCACTAAATGATTTCATGTTTTTCTAACACTCATAGTTAAACAGGAAGTTTGTTTGCACGTACAAACACACACATACATACAGTCCATAAACATATACAGAGCAAAAGCCCAATGAAGACAAGACCTTAATCTAATTCACAGACTGGCCAGCTGGTTGTATCCCCATACTTGACATGTATTAAATGATTAAAAGTCTAGGTGAGTATATACAAAATGGATAATATTAATGTGTATCTCATCTCAAATCTGACTAAAATTGGCATGTTGGATCATGCTGTGATTGCCTGACCATGAGAACACCCCTAAAACTACTATGGTTCTATATATGGAAATCTAAGAAGTCAGCAGAGCTCTATTTCAAACCCTCCCTTTGCTGAACAAAATTGAGGGCTTGATCAATTGGACAACATTTACAGTATTTCAGTTAATTTAAGTATTAGTTCATTCATACATTCTGTTTTGGCTTAAAAATTGTTCATCAATTTTATATCAAGAATAATAGCTATTCCATTGCTATTTCGAAATTTAATTCAGATGCCATTACCTGGGTCATCTTGCATTCTCCTTGTGGAACTTGATTTTTGTCTGAATTACATGGAATAAAGCAAGTGTCAAACAGAGGTTTCTAGGGCCAGCAATATTGCTCAGTGGGATCATGCCTGCCACCCAAATACAGGGTTCAAGTTCAATCCTTAGGAAAAAAAAAAGAAAACTCTCACCAGGTTCCTGGCTCATATCCTCCCTCATCTCTTCACTTCTTAGATATACTATCATTTTTTTAGAACAATGTTATTATTAGTCATGTTCCTCATTTGTAAAATGGAATATTTCCTTTCCAATGTTCCTTGAGTGTGTGCATGTTGGGAGATAATGACATAAATAGTCTTATGTTGCCAGATTATAGACAGAAAATCTGACCAAAATACCTCTAAACACTGATAAGTGACATGGGTGGTGCTCAGTCAGACCTTACACTCCTGCTGTGACACTAAATGAAGACACTTATGTCGGTGCATTTTGCACATGACATAACTTCTTCACTCCCCACCACACCTTCCCGGGCGTTCACTCTTTCCTACTGATAAAGGTTTATTAGCAGAAAGCCCTGAAAAGCAGAATCTCAATAGTGAAAATACATCAATGACATGTTAATTTACAGCAAATTTTTTCTTTAACTGAATTTATCTT
Source organism: Petromus typicus (assembly GCA_004026965.1). Classification (NCBI taxonomy): domain Eukaryota; kingdom Metazoa; phylum Chordata; class Mammalia; order Rodentia; family Petromuridae; genus Petromus; species Petromus typicus. Next base: position 36,103 of record PVIR01011172.1, read on the forward strand.
GACATTATATCAAAGGTGATTTCAGACAAGATGAATAAACTCTTTGTGTTTATGCTTTAAAGTCTATGCTATAGGCTATCTACCCATCTCTGTGTATAACATTTTACTTGTATATAATAACAGAATAAATTCTTCTTGCACCTTCATTTGAATAAAAACTGTGAATTCTGCAGCGTTTCTTTTCCAGGGGATTTTCTATACATGGAGGATCAGAAGGTCATTGTCCCCCTGAGAAGGCACCTTTGTGTCTCTGCTTCTATTTGGGATGCCCTGGATGGTTTTCATCATTCAGGAATACAGATGAGCATCTTTGTTAATGTAACATTCCAAGTATCACTAAAAATATTTACATTTGACATATGAGATGTAATTAATTCCTTGCTCTTTTGACACAAAGACAATTTCAAATGAAAATAGTGAAAATGTAGAGCCCAATGCCACTTCCATGTGTACCAAATTAAAGATTTATGACATAAGGTAGAAAATAGTACAATAAAATGAAATCAGATGAACTCATATGAGAATACTATTATTATTACGTGACCTGTTACACACAGTGGTCATAGTGCAGTGTGATTTCTGTGAGAGAGGATAAGAAAACAAATAGGAAGACATCAGTCCATTTTGTGATTGTGATCTTTCAAGAGGATTACAGTCTCCTTTAAAAATGAGCCAGACCATGCCATCTATTTGCAAATGCTAAAAATCCAGCTGTGCTAGCAAAGGAGAATTCCTGTCATAGAACCCTGTATAAGTCACGCCACATCAATGGGAGTTCTATAAGATGCAGAGGTAGGAAAATAAAAGTCTGCATGCCAATAAATTGGTGTATGTGATTGGAGGGGTGGAAAGTCCAGAATCTATAGGACTTGTCAGCATGGTGAAACTTTTCAACAACTACTGATACTTCTGTCATGAGGCAGAGTTTCTTGATCTTTAAAGAAACCTATTTCAGTTCTCAAAGCTTTTCAACAGATGGCATAAGGCCTACACATGCTGCTTAAATAAACATTTTAGCTTAATATGAATGGATTGTAGGTGTGAATCAAATCTAGAAAGTATCTCCACCTCACACCTACATAAGTGTTTAACTGAGTGTCAGGTTGCATGACCTAACCTAGTAGACCCATGCAACTAAGCATGGCAAATAATTTTCCTTACAATATGGACAAATTAGCCATTATTTGTACAGTCACAGTGTACTCCAGTCTGTTACAGATTGGAAATGGTGTAAATACAAGATGCTATGACATTCAAAAATCTCTGATGAACTCCTGGAACCAGTCTTTGGCACACTGTGGCTCAAACAAGGGTCCAGAACCTTTGACTTTGTCTCCTGCCTAACTAGGTCTCTAGATTCAATTAAGAACTGCTCATTATTGTTGATAGCTCAGTTATGAGTACCTGAATATTCAAAGAAGCTCCCACCTCACAAAGTATCAATACTTTTTTTTTCCAATTCCACTAAAGCTCGAAGACAGTTGGAAACTTAAATTAGAGAGGGGTTTGCTTCCTACTAGACCCTTTTAGCAAGTCTGTGAAAGAGAAAGTGGAAAACTGAGAAAATGACAACCCCAGCTCAGAAGCTTGAGTGTCTGAAAATGTTTGGCTTCTTCTACTGCTTCACCCACCTAGAAGGTGCTTTTATATTTTGGTGTGGACTTCATTAATTATAAATAGTGTTTATATCTTAAGCTGAAAAATACTCTGCTCATATTAAACAAAGTCAGTTCAAAGTGTTCCCATGAAACTCTGGCATTTGCCTCTGCTAAAACATTTTAAATGTTGGGATAGAAAGAGGGATGTGGAAAAGGAAAGTTGAAGAAAGGAGGAAAAGTAGCAAAAAATGCAGAAGAGCTCAGAGATATCTTCTGTCTGCCTTTAGTTCATTTTGAATAATTCTGTTTACAACTTTCAAACAAAAGCAAGTACATACATAGCACAGTGTTTATATTGTAAGGATGGCAAATTTTTAATTTTTAATTTTTTAGCTTATTTTTACTAGTATATGTTTTCAATATATAATAAATGCATTCATTGTGGGCAACAGGTACACGTACATGACAGACCTTCTTTTAACATCTTCTATTTTTTATTTTCCTTCTTATCCACCAAAGATCTACCTCTCTATTCTCCATTGTCTTTCTTTAATTTGCTGTTTGATTTATATATACTTTGGATTTAATACAATTTTATTCTCAAGATTAAAAAATAAAATAATGTACATTAGCTAAATATTATACAATGAATAAATATCGAGAAAGAAAATATTAAAAAGAGAAAAAGTAAAACTCATAATTTTACATTTCATTAAAAGTTTGGATAATAAAACTTTGAATATTTCCAGGTTTTATGAGGAATTGGCACCTTTTATAATTATGCAAAAGTGATACATTTTGCTTTCAATATTTATATTCATAATATGAAACCTTCAAAAATACCATGCTCAACATAGAGGTTTAAACAGTTATATATTGAAACAAGAGCAGAAAAAATCCCTCAAATTCCACCATAACTGGCCCCGTTAGTAAATCTTCCTTTGATTAAGAAAATAATGTGAAGTATCAATTAGTTATTTTAGTACATTGTTATTTTTATAATACTTCAAATTGTGGAACAAATCATATAGAATGTACACCCAGAAGCATGTAATACATATGTGTTGAAGTTTTGGACAATAAGTAAATCAATTATTTTATAAAATTAAAGAAACTTTTAAAAATTAAAGGTTCTAGTTGTTTTTTAGAAATCATTTCTCTTTTAATAAATTTCAATATAATTTATTTTTAATTGAAATCTTTATTGGTACATTACATATACGCATCATGATTGCACTCCATAATAGGGATTTGTAATAAAATTACATCTTTGATAAACTCTAAGAGAGAATAATTGGATGTTGTTGTTGATAAAAGTATTTTATGGATCACTTTAAAATGTGTATCATTCCTAAGTATGAATGACTCAAACTTGTCATTCTTTCTGGCATAGAAACATTCCCCTCTATTGAAAAACCACATCTTCTTTATTCAGTCTCCAGTTGATGAATATATTCATAGGTGGAATAAATAGGTCACAGATGTGTTAATACTGTATCTTTTCTCTGATATGAGAAAACGAAGATGTTAGTGAGTTCTAAAATGTATGTTAGGTACTGTACAATATAAACTACTCAAAAGGAAATGGGAGAGGGATAAGTAATATAAAGAAAGAAAAATTGTGATGTAATAAGAAATGGAAACAAAGCTTATGAACATAGGGGGTTGGGGTTGTGGAGTGGGTAGGGAAATGGGAAAAATGAGAATCAAGTCATGTCATATGCTGGTACAAATTATCAATGTTAAGTGTGATCGTGATATGTATATAAAATGTACCTATTTCACAATAAAAATTGTGTATCATTCAAAAGCTATTTCTCATTGCAGGAACAAATACAAAGAATAGGACGTTTTCACCACATTCAGATGGACATATTTTTGTAGTGATGGTGACATGGTTCTTGCACCCACATAACTACTGTCTTCTGGTCATCTTTTCTTGTTCATTTGATGATTTTAAAATGAAAATAATTTTACTCTTTTATCCATGTAAAGATTTGGTACATCACATTTGCATTAAGTAGAGTATTGCATTTAAAAATAACTGCAAGCTTATTACATGTTTACTTTTTAAAAAAGATTTGTCACTAGTAATTTCTGACTCAATTAATGATTAAACAGTATTTAACATCAACATTAGCACCACTATATAATGCTTGAATAATATTACTACCTCAAATAGAAAGATATTAGATATAAATAGTAAGAATGAAATATAGTATTAGCAAAATAGACACACATAAGCATTCACAGAAAAAATATTAGTCAGTGTTAACGACATTGCTGTTATCAAGACATTGAGGTTACAAGTGCGTATTTGTTTTTAAGGGACAGAAACTGACATTTGGTCCCATCTGCAACAAAATGCTTCCTTACCTATAAAACTTGAAGTGACAGAACTCATTATGAATCTGTATAATTTTATAGTTTATAGTATTTCTCTCTCTGCATTAAAAGAAATCTAAATTTTATTACCTTGTATCATCCTAATATTATCTCCTTCCTCTTAATACAATCTGCCTAGGGTTTTAGTTACTATTTTATTGTAATTTCCTTAGGGTTAGTATACCCCAAAGTTTACCTCAAATAAACCACCTTTATTCCTGTACTTGAAGTAGGTGATCTCATTGAGTACATGAGTAGACAAAGCTGTAATTGTGAAATTGCAAAGCCAGCCAGCATTATGTACTGAGCTCACAATCAGCTTATAATGTTAGGTAAGACTCATCTCAAATATGAAAGAAGGAGAAAGAAAAAGAAAAAGAAAGGAAGAAAGAAAGAAGGAAGGAAGAAAAGAAAGAAAGAAAGATGGAAAAGAGAGAAAGAAGACAAAGAAAGAAAGAGAGAGAGAAAGAAGGAAGAAAGAGGAAAAAATAAAAGAAAGGAAGGTGAAAAAATAAAAACTGACAATCTAGCTTGTCCATCTTTTATTGGCCTATGCCAAGGCAGATTCATTCCTTACTAACTTCTGGCAAGGCTAATTTAACTCTCCATTTATTCATCCAATGCCTGAAAATAACTCTCTTAAATATACATTTTCTAATCAATCTGAAATATGTAAATATTGAGTGCTCACTGTCCAGGTCATATTGTGTTATAGATTAGTCCATCAAAAGTAAAAGATCATGAAGTAACTACTGCTCACCCATCGTCAAATGTTGCTGTGAGGCTGTGAAATTTTAGAACAACTTCTAGAAACTTTACCTCTAGCTTTTGATGCTGGGTTCTGCAACACTTTGAAGGAAATATGACCAAGTATCGTTGTCATGGAACTTAAAAAATGATTTAATGGAACTTTGCTAAGGAAAAGGACTTCGACAGCTTAGCTCCTCTAGAGAGTTCAGTAGAATGTTAGACCCTCAAAGTACTGTACTGACATGTGGGATTTTGATTTTATTATAAAGGAATTGAACGGCAAAGAGGAACCTTCCCGAGGTCTTTGCAGGTTTGCTGTGCTTGGCAACCTTTCACCCAGTCTCTAAGGAGTTGGCTACAAGAAATTAAGGGATAATACAACAGAGAGCAGATGTGTTGGCACTTTGAAATTGTTTTTCTCAAAATTTAAAAAATATTCCAGGCTCCTTTGAAATTTTTGCTAATGGCCTGAGGACATTTTCTATTTCAATTTTATCTAAGCCGTCTTTGTTTTCTCTAAGTGATAGATAATTATAGAAAATGATATTTGAATACTCCTTGAAAATATAGAGGCCCACTTTAATAATGAATTAAGTGTAAAAGCCAAATTCTTCAAGACACAAGGTAATTCTTGAAAACATCTGAATAAAATTTGGAGCAAAGGTTCCATAGTAAATGTAATTAATCAACACATATATGCCATCATTTCTTTATTACTCTGGTTATCCTTCTGGGCACAAGAGAAGCTTGTAGAAGACCACAAAATTAAAACTTGCTTCACTACAAGAAACAATTCTGTTTCATCCATTGGGTGAAACAATTCTACTACACCTTACACACACACACGCACACACACACACACACACACACACATGTATGGACTTCTTTCAGTAGTAGCTCTAGAAAAATAGTGTTCAATTAAAATATTGAAGAGGATGGTTCCCTTTTCTCTGCAGCCTTGCTAAAATTTATTGCTGGCTAATTCTGAAATAGTAGCCATTCTTTGTGGAGTGAGATGAAATCTGTGTTGTTTTCAACTGCATCTCTCGAACGACCAGTGATGTTGAACATTTCTTTATATATTTCTTAGTTGCTTTTACTTCTTCCTCTGAAAAGTATCTGCTCATTTCAGATGTCCATTTTGGAATTGAGTCTTTAAATTTGAGTGGGCTGATTTGTTTAAGATCTTTATATTCTAGATAGTAGCCCTTTGTCTGAGGAGCAGCTGGTAAAGATTCTTTCCCATATTGTTCATGTTGCCTTTTCACTCTGTTGATGGTTTTCTTTGCTGTGCAGAGACTTTTTAATAGAATAAGATCCCATTCATTGATAGCAACCAAATATTTAACTTTAAATTTGCTAGTAAATCCAAAGAATTTTTTAAAATCATAGATTAAATTAATATTGACCTTAATATACAGATTAGATTACAAATACATTGATATTAAAATTAATACAACCAATAAAATTCATATATGTTGGTTGATATGCTTTGTAGAATTTTATAATAGCTATCCAAAGTTCTGCCTGTACCTATACTTAAAACACAACCTTTTTGAACCAGCCACACATCAGGTAGTGTGCAAGAGTTCTAGGAAGCTGGTTGTTTCTCTGGAGGACAATTCAGCTCTACACATATATCTACTGCCTATTTGGTATCACCACTGAACAATGCAATGTGGACAACAAATGAAATATGTTTGAGACTTGTGCACACTCATTTAAAATTGCTTGTTCAAGTACAGTACATAGGCACATCGCCAGCTTCCACTCATATTCAAATTCATGGGGATTGATTGAATTGATTGTGTGCACCTTTCTGTACATCCTCACCACACCCCTTATTCCTTCTGGTTTAATCTCTTCAATGATAGATGCTTACAGAGGTCAGCAAGACAAAAAAGAGACAGTCATTCTTTTGGAGCAGGTTGAAATTTTGACAGTAATTGAAATCATCTCAGAGGTTTTTGGTTCGCATGTCACTATTAAAGCACTTGCCATGTTTAATTATTTTCTGTGCTGCATTTCCTGAGTCTCCCTACTCTTCCCAAAGGCACCATGGATACTCTGTTAAACTAGTTCATACACTTCCTTAGTCTCTACAACTGAGGCTATAAGTTCATCAACTCTTAGATGTTTTTCAATTTTTAGTTATATCATTCTTATTTTACTTTTAAATTAAATTCTAAATATTGACATTTAAATAGCATACAGTATTCTTATGCTTAGTAAAATTATTGCTACATGGAAATAAATAAACAGATCACTCGGTGGCCTGTATAAATATGCAAGAAAGAACACATGAAATATATTCTGTTAATAAAGGCCCACAATGTACAACATATGGTTTGATTCTAGGATTAAGGGTGTAAGGACAGGTACCCTAATAAAATATAAGAAACAGAAAAAGAGCCCTAGTGACTATTACTCATCTGTCACTGCTCCTTGCTGCTCTGCTGTGTGCTGCCTGCTTGCCATTGAAGGTTTCTCGTCTGCAATGCCCTCTACCTTGCAGCCAGCTGATTACGGACTGAAACCTCTGCAAACTGTAAGCTAAATAACCCTATCCTTCTTTAACTTTGGGTGTTGGATATATGTCTCAGTAATAAGGAAAAACAACATGCATATATATCTTCATTTGGAGAACTGTGAAGGAAATTAATTCAGCACTTCAAAAGAGATATCCGTGGTTGTGTTTAGTCCAGCATTGTTCCCAGGAGCTAAGATACTGTAACAACCCAAACATGTATCATATAATAAGACCTAATGTTGTACCATTTCAATATAAACAGAAATTGACCAAAATGAACAAATAAACTAAAAAAAGAGAAGAAAACTATTAGCTTCTCCTGTCTCCTATTTCAGTTTTAGAATTCTGCAAACATGCATACACACACACACACACATACCAGCAAAGGCAAAATTTCAGCAGCAAACCAAGGGAAGACTATAAGTGTTTCTTCTTATCCAGACAAGCGCTATTTGATCAGCATGAATTAGCCATAAATTCAAGTGAATTACTCATTAGATACATAACATTGGGGAAATTGTCTAATCTCTCCACATGTCAGTCCTTTATTTGTAAGATGAGAATAAAATGGTAGCAAATAATGATGCATAGTATTAGTGATATTAGTAAACTAAGACAGTGCCTATCACAGAATCAGTATAAGCCATGCATCATCACCGTTATTTCCATTTGGAGAAAACATTGTTAATACTATTAAAAGCACCCATTATAATCAGACTATGATCCTGATTACTCTTTCTTTCTGAATTTTGTAAAAATAGTTTACATCCAAGACATTAATCTTACAGTTAAGATAATATACTTACTTACTTTGACAGTTGGCAAGATTTTCATTTTCAAAGGCTGTGTATGTTTTGTAAAATCAGATACCATATCCTACATCCAAAATGCCTAATGGAATGTAGTGATTAAATATTTAGATTTGCTAATCAATTGTATTGAATCCCTCTGACATAAGATGAAAAAATGCAGCTTTGATTGAACTGGTAAACTTTTACTAGTCTGAGATGATGCTCCACAGCATGCAGAGGAAGCATATTTATTTCTAGTCTCATTGACAGATGAAATGATATGTGATAGTAATTACTTAAAGGGAATTAAGAATTCCCTAGAAGAATTTTAACTTAAAATTGTTCCTTGGCAAATGACAATTCTTCCCTACTATTCTCTTCTGATGGGTGTCATCTACAGAGGAGAAGGAGAAGGCCCTGAACATATCTCTACTCTCAGATGATCTTATCACAATTGAACATAATTAAGCATACCTTAAAAATTAATTTGTAGCCATATTGGTTTGTGATTTATAAAAATATGTCAAGGCCCTCTCCATGTCATGCTCTTTGTAAACTAGAACAAAATGGAGAAATACACCAGGCAGATAAAAAAAATATTTACAGTGACAAAGATGTGGGTAAACAGAAACAGATGTATCGATTACGAGAAGAAAAGAATCTAACATTGAAGAATGAGATTTCTCTACAGGCAGAAAAATACTGACATAATGATCTGAGGGGATCTGACCTTTGAGAACAGAGCAGAGTGTCAGAATATTTCCTAAGAAATTGCACTGTAATGAAGAACTCGGGAAACTGGCTGAATACATCACCTTCATGTGCATGGAAATGGTGCTGTGGAGAACCAAGATTTGCACTGATTAGACATTTCACTTTCCCCAAATCACTCTTTCGTACAGGTTAATAAGATATGGATATCATTATATGGGAATAATTTTTCCTAGACTCTCATAATGAAGAGTAAAAGCAAATATAACACTGTGGACTTTTTGCTTATTTGTAATAATACTCATTTTCCTCTGTAAGCCTTAAATTTGATGTTTCTAAATACATTACTTGTAGGAATTGCTATGTAGGAATACTCATTACTAATTTACTACAATGATTTCTCTATTTTTTCTCATCATCCCAGAAATCTCCCGTTCATCTCTGTATTAATGGAATGGACATAGATTTCTCCCTGTGTCGTTGTTTTCAGCTTCAAAGACGTGAGATGAAGTGTTGACACCTGGCACATCCAGGTAAGTCAGTGAACCCTCTGAGAGCTACTGAGGAGAAGTGGCAGAAAAAAAAACTGGAGTTTGAACTCTTGGTTCTTATATTTATTATTATTATAATTATTATATATATTATATATACATTATATAGTAGATGTTTAGTGTATTTGAGAAATGTGTTTAAATCACATTTCGTTATAAGGTACTGTGATCCTTGAAGACATTTGGTACTCTTTAAATGGTTGAGAATTTTTCATCTCAGTACTTTAATCTTAATATTTTAAAAATTCTCCCACTGCTTTTTTCTATTCTTTAATGTTTACTGAACATGAGTTACTCCATACCAACCAGAAAATCAGTTCATCTGCAACATGGACTAAATCAGACAAGAGGGTGGCTATAAACAAAATTATATATTCAAGAAAGAATAACAATGTGACAATTATTCCTCTTAGAATTTTTCTCAGTATTATTTAGAATTATTTTCAATATTTACTAGCAACTATTTATTCCTAACTATCATCAGTTATTTCACTGATATTTCTAGCAATTAAGGCACCTTTTGATTAATTGCATATATGTGATTATAAAGTATATCAAATAGTCAATCAGGAAAAATATTTAATAAATGTTTGAAGAGTTACAAAATCTGAACGAGTTACTGTCTCAATTGACATAATTATAAGAGAAGGTGAAGACAATCCAGGCTACATTCTTAAGCATTGTATAATCTAGTTCTGGGGATAAGTAGCCACAGACAATTGCAATCAAAATTCCTCACTGAATGGGAAAAAGATATGGATAAAATCTTTGTGATTTACTCTTCCACAAATCTAAAAAACTAAGAGTTTCTTTTTTGTTCTTTCACTCCAGAGATATCAAATAATGTTTGAGAAAGATAGCATTCAGTTACCACTTATACAATATGAAGTCTGTTCTTCAGACAAGTGTAAATAGTCTCTCTGAGAAATAAAAATGTTATCATTTATGTGAGGCAAGATAGGGTTCATATTTATTGAATGATTTCATTACACTAAATGCTATTTGGGGTCTATATTAATTTTATATTGCTGCATAGCAAATTTTGTGAAGTTTGAAACTATACAAATTGATTAATTCACAGTTCTTTAGTTTAAAAAATTCAGCTAGTTTGGTGAGATGCTTTGTTAGCTATCACAGAGATGAAGTCAAAGTAGCAACTTGCTTGTTAGCTCCAGCAAGAATCTGCCTCTCAGCTCCCTCAGGTCCGGGTGGAACTGAGATTTTCCAATTGTAGCCCTGAAGCACCACCTTTTTGGCCTGGGTGCCCAGAAGCATGCCCTGCTCCTAGAGGACTTCTAAGTCCCTTCCAACATGACCCTTCCAAGTTCAAATACCACGGGGTATTCAGCACTAAAGTCTCAAATCTCCAACTTCTTCCTCAGTGATATCTGTCTTCATTCTCTCTTTTACTCTTCTGCATTTGGACAGAGAAAATTTCCTCTTTAAAAACTTATGTGATTAGGCTACACCTATGTGGGAATATTTTTTTTTCCTTTTATAAGTTCATTGTGCCATGTGCATATAGATTGACGGGTTTCTTGCGCCACATCCAATATTGCAAGACAAACATCACTTTCCCAAGGGCTAAGGATTAGGGATTCCTGGAAAATCTGCCTATCATAGACGTCTTATGTACACTGAGCTAGCCAATGTTTAAAGCATATGATGAAGTAAGTAGCTCACTAACACTTATTCATACATTAATAAATAATTAAAACAAGTGTTTCCTAATTGTTTGGGATGCTGATTTCTCTGATTTTAACATTCAAGTTCTTACAGAGGTTACAGTAATGTTTGGAGTTTTAAAACTTATTTAAAACTCATATTCATCTAACGTAGGTCTTTCACTTCTTAACTTCAAAACTGATTACTTGACTGTAGTAATCATTTCACCATATATATATATATATAGTGTATAGTATTATACTGCTTAAACCTAAACAATAAAATCATAGATATACATAAAGTTATATCATAATAATATATTATATCAATAAAATGTATATTCAAAAAAATCATCTTATCAAAAGCATGTCTTTTTGAGGAATACATATTTAGATATTATATATAGGTTCCATATACATGCATGGAAATTTTTTCTAAATTGTAATGCTTATATTCCTTAAAAAGATCATTTAAAGTATTGACCTTACATCAGTTTTTTAAAGTTTAGACAATCATCTACCAAATGCACTGAAAGATCATTCTATTGATACTACTCTGAACAGTAAAATGTTCATTTTGGAACTTCTGAAAGCTGTAATCTGAGTAATGCAGTGGTTTTTTAAGTAAAAATAACTATCCTGGCCTTAGTTTTCACTGTATGAAAGGAAAGCAGTCACCAAACATTTCAAGTTTGTATAACTCGTTACACTCTTCGGAAACATTTACGTTTGTTTTCACTGTATTCTCACAACAGCCATTTCTATCACCATCTACATCTCTGGATGGGAAAATCTGAAAAGAGTTTGTGAGGTAACTTACACAAAACCGAAAGTCCATGTGCGGCAAAGTCTGAAGAAACTCCATTAGATACATTTGATGTTAATTCTACTGTCTTTTCTTCCATTACATTTTCAGCCTATTCAGTTATTCATTTGTTGGTTTCCTGTATCCAACACTAATTTGCCGCTCTCTGCTGGATTCCAGAAAGGGGGAATTTGCTCTTTCTTCTCACGAGATGGCATGCCGCCATTACAACATCCTCTAATAAATAAACACGTCTACTCAATGCCACAACAAATTAGAAAGTACTTATTTCTGTTCAGTGAGCTGCGTGAAATCAATAATCGCTGGGGAGTCGCCACCACAACTCATTAGCACCCTTCACTGGGCCTCAGTAATCAGCTCGAGCCCAGAGCCCAGAGCCCGAGCCGAAGCCCCAGCCTGGCTTTGCTGCGGACAGAGAGAGTCAAACATCGCGTTTCAGGTGAAAACGCTCTGATAATCACCGTCTCACACCTTTCTATACTTTAAAGTG
>PVIR01011173.1:0-47793 GCA_004026965.1 Petromus typicus
AAGAAATGTCCTGGATGATACTGAATAGAAAGATAAATAAATCACCCACCATTCTTCATTTCCACTGAAGGACTATCTTTCAAAATATTGATTATAAATAAAACCATAAAGTAAAATTCCTCTACAAGAAATAAAATAGTGAAGTCAAACAAATGTCTTTGAGAATGAAATTTAGCACTAGATTATTATATTACTCATGTTGCTCTTGCAAACTGTTAAGACAATAACAGCACACATTTCATAAAAATTTTTAAGAATATGGTTTAAGTATTTTCTATTTCACAATATATAACATACTCAAGGCAAAATGGGATGAAGGGGGAAAATAATGAGATTATAACAAAAAAGAAAGGAAACAAAGCTTATGTATATAGGGGGTGGAAGTGGTAGGCTGGGTAGGGGTATGGGAAAAACTGAGAATTAAGTTGTGTCGTATACTGGTACAAATTCTCATTGCTGAGTGCAATCATGATGTGAATGTGTAATGTACCAATAAAGATTTCAATTAAGAAATATGGTTTAAAATGAATACAGAGGAAATTATAGCTAAAATATAACATACAAAATAGTTTCCTTAAGCATTTTACTATCATTATAAATAATTTCCCAATACTCTTGCATGCTACTATAATTATTTTGACTGTAAAAGTACAAGAGCAGTTGCCAATATTATCGTGGTATAAAACTGAAGATAAATATCTTGATAGAATATGAATATTGCAAGAAATTAATTGACAGGTATTGATATCAACAATATTTGAGGAGAACAATAAAGGAAAAGGGAAAAGTGTAAAAAAGCACATAATTAGATAGATAGATAGATAGATAGATAAATGGGGTAATTTTCTTTTTTTTTAATTTTTTAATCTTTATTGCTACATTACATATACACATCATGATTGCACTCCATAATGGGGATTTGTACCAGTATAAGATACAACTTAATTCTCAGTTTTTCCCATACCCCTACCCACCCTACCGCCCCCCCATATACATAAAATTTGTTTCCTTTCTTTTTTGTTACAATCTCAACATTTTCCCCCTTCACCCTATTTTACATTGAGCATTTTCTATTTCACAATATATAACATACAATTCTAGGTCTCATTTACATCTTTATTTTCTCATACCAGAGAAAAGATGCGATATGTACCTATCTGTGCTAGATGGGGTAATTTTCTGTTTGTGTACTAGGAAAAAATATTTCAGTCTCAGGTCATAGATTTCCAAATTGAGGCCAACCACAAATGATTCAGAGTAAATCTAAAAAGAATATCATTATGTTAAACAACTCAAAATAACTGTCCATTAGATGATACAAGATTACAGAACTCATTCCGAGGACAAATACTAGAAATGACACAAGAAATTTTCCTTGGGAAAGAAGTAACAAATGATTAAATTTGGTTTCCACAGAGTACTAAGGGTCATGGGAAATTGCACATATTATCAATGTAACATAAGCAAAAAATGGCACATACAGAAAGAATACACTTAGTTATTCTGATGAGATAATTTTAATTTTGTGTAAAATGGAAAGAACTTAGAAAACGTTCCATAACAAAGGATAGCATAATACAGTTTTCAGATCTCTTTTTAAATTGATACTTATAAACAAAAAAATATACCTATTAATTGGAGATGATATATTGTTATGATACATGTATACACTGTCTTATATTTAAATCAGGTTAAACAAAGCTATCTTCTTGCAAACATCTTTTCTTATATGGCAGGAACTTTAAGAACCATTTCTGCTATTGCACACTCGAGCTTTTTAACCAACACGCTGTGCATTACTCAGGCTCCCTCCATACTCCAACTGCTACACTTTCTTGACTCTCAGAAGCTCTCCTTTCAGTTTCTATAAATCAAACTTTTTTCAGTTCTACACGAGTGAAATGTGGTACTTATCTTCTGTGCATTAAAATAACAATTGCTGGCTTCATTTGTTCTATTTGAAATGGCAAAATTTTATTTTTATGAATGAATGTATTTCACTTTGTATTTTACTACAGTTTCTTTATGCATTTCTCAGTTGCTGGTCAACATAATTATATCATGCTCACCACCATATTAAGAAAGTTCTTAATGTCCCTTTTCAATCAGTTTTTGTGAGATGTCATAAGCAATAGAGTGAATGCTGCTGTCATGTGCCATCTAACTCAAATGCAGTCTACTGGAAAAGTTATGATGTGTTGTGCCTCCCCCCATTCACAGGAGCTGGCATTGTGTCACCCTGACTCTTCTCTAAATTCAGAACAGTACTGAAAAGCAAATTACTTGGATCCATTCGGGAAACTGAGGCACAGGGTACAACTAAAGACTCAGATAAGAAGTCTTTCAGTTCTGCCTGAGAAAATGGCACAGCAGTGAAGTCTTTGTGTTGGAAGAGAAGGGAATTCTTTTAGGGGGATTAGGGTGCTGTGTCTGTCTGTTGTGAAACATAGTATTTTAGCTTGTGTAAACGGGGATTTTACATAATTTGATAGTATCTTTTGGTTTAATCAAGCAAATGGAAAATATTATACTGAGTAAAATTTTTCAGAATGACATTTTAAGATTCTACTCAGGTTACTCTGTTATTCCTTACCTGGCTAACGTCAAAAAGCAATAAAATTCTCATATACGGTTATTAAATACTAGTATCACATTTTACCTATGGCTTTTCATATCAAGATGCATATATTGAGGATGGATTTATAACTGTACCTCAACAAATACAAAGAGGAGTTGTCTGTAAGATATCTATGGGTTCCTAATTACTTGTCACAGAGTCCCAAAGGCCCAACATAAAGTCAGTTATATTCTAGTACTTCTTTTTAATTTTTAATACAGTTTTACAATATTAATATCTATGAAGTGTAGACCTTAGTTTTTTGTTAGTGATAAAATATTTATAATATTTACTCATGAATAAAAGAATCTCCTCAATATTCTATTACATGTCATCTTGATTGTTTTAAAACACAAAGTATTTTGGAAAGCATGAGAGGGGAGTTTCCTGAATATCCTCCTCCTTAAACTTTGTGATTTTATGTCGAAGGAGTTTAGTAAAAATGATCTCAAAAAGTATCCCTTTGACACAAGAACTAAATGAAAAGAAATGTACCTGTAAAACAAACCCAGTGCCAAAAGCACCCTTTGACTTTCATTCTCTTTCTTAAAAACAGGAGATGAGACATGAGAAACAGTCAGTATTCTTATTCCCACCAGAACTGAATCCCAACAGTCCTTTATTATGAAAAATGTGATAATGGGCCCAGGGATATAGCTCAGTGGTTCCGGAGCCTGTCTTGCAAGTGCAAGGACCCGGGTTCGATCCCTGATAACCATGTAACAATACTGGGCATGGAGACTCACCCCAGTAACAATCAGTACCACATACCACAGTTCCGGGCATGGTGGCTCCCACCTGTAATCCCAGCACTGGGAAGGCAGAGGCAGGAGGATTGCTGTGATGTGAGTTTGAGACTGAGCTCAGGGCCAGCCTGAACCACAAAAGCGAGACCCTGTCTCAAAAAAAAAAAAAAAAAAAAAAAAGTACTGAGTAAAAGGCAAATTTAAAATCAATAGCATTCCACAAATTGCCTTTCCTGAGCCTCGCTTGGCCTTGCCTGAAATCATTTCTGCCTGGGGATCGTTTCTTCCTGGGGTGTCTGGACTCCATCCTCCATGAACCAGTCCTTCAACATAAAAGCAAAACAAGCTTGTAATATTCAGAGGTCCTGAGTTTTATCTCTTGGGCTGACCTACTGGTTCCCAAGTGCTAAGAGAGCTCATCCTGGGCCCCATATCAGCCCCAGACATTGGTTCTAATAAATCACTATAATGAGAAAAATAAAATAATATTCATTGATTTTAATAAGAAAGGATGTTGTTTGAACATCTTTTATTTGCTATATCAGTAAAGGAAAGATCACATTTTACAAATGACAAATGGCATAAAAAAACTGCACATGACATTTGGCAACTGAAACAGACAGCAGATTATTAGTCTCATCTACTCACCACTGGGAGGAGGAGGACACCCACCCAATGCACGTAGGAGTGATGGAGCAAGTGAAAGCTCTTAGAAGCAGGGTTCATAGCAACAACAGGATGAGTTGCTTCTCATCCCTGAGGGAGGACAGGCTTAGTTTTGTTCTGTTATCATAAAAGATTCAAATATGTGAGGTCTAATGAGAAAATAATAGCAATAATTCAGGTGGAATGGCGGTACTAAGCTAGGAAAATGATGAACTGTGTAAAAATAACAAAGTAAATATGACTATTGGTGTAATAGGAAATTCTGCATTTGGGAAAACCAGTTATGCCAGAAAGAAAAAAATGTTATTGAAGGAAGGAAAATTTTACTGGGAAGATATACTAATGTGGAATTGTGTGTATGTAAAACTCATAGTATTCTAGTACTTGAAGCCAAAATAAAGAGAATTAAAGAGATAATTAAAAGTTTTACATTCACCTTTGAATATACTTATACTCATTTATCAGCCACTGATAGAACTAGATACAAATATTAATGAACATTTCTAATATTCAAGGAATATTGTTATTGAGTTCATCTGTATTCAAATTATAAATACAACAGTCATTTTTAAGGTTTCACATGAAAATTTTACCAAAATAGATAATATATTGAACCATAATATTCTTTAAAGAATAAAGAGAATAAGAGAAGGAGAATAAAGAATAAAGAATAAGAGAAAGAGAAAGGGAGAGAGAGAAACAGAGACAGAGACAGAGAGATGTTCTCTAACATGAAAGTAACAGAGTTAACAAACAAGTTAGAAAAATCTAATACCTAGAAATACCTGTGAATAAATCTCTTTCTAACTCTTATTCTCACTCCTTGTCTTTCCTATCTCAGTTCATGAACGAAGAAATTATAAAGGATTTTAGAAACCAGGAGTGAAGTGAAATAACAGCATATTAATACGTTTAACTTATTTCTGTAGTTTTAGATACTTAACTTTACATTTCCATGCAATAAATAGATAAGGTGGAAAGTTACTTACCTAAGATTTCATTTTAAAAGCATAAATGTAAAAAAAGAAATTAAGCATGATATTATTCTTTGAAGAAGTGAAAGGGACATTAAAGAAAACTGGACTGAAAAAATATCAATAGAAAGTATGAAATAAGGTACGGTCATAAAGCACTGTAATGAAAAGAATATGAAATATATCACAGAATGGTATCAAAAGTCCATGGGAATTATACCACATGGACATTGAAACATTATTTGAAAACTAGAAGTTATTAAGAATAAGACAATAATAGAATACATGTACATTTATTAAATAAAGAACATAAAGAAATTCCTATAAACAATTATTTTACTGAGAGATAATTAAGAATAACTTCTGTGGTTAATTTAAGGAAAACATTAAAATCTTAAACCACCTAAGACAACATTAGAGAAGAGAATCAATCTCTGTTGATACTTGAACCCAAGCAAATTATGAATAGAAAATTATAGGCCAGCATCACATGGAGTGCTAGACAGAAAAATTCCTCATGATATATTTATTACCAAGTTTAATTCAATAGATTAGAAAAAATATAACATCATCAGTTAGCATTTATCTCAGACATGTAGATTTGATCCAATATCTCAAAAAAGAACAATACAACTTGTTATTTTGTAGACTAAATGGAAAAAAAGACTATGTGGACATTTCAAAATAATATAAAATACCACAAAAATTAGATAATCATTATTATTATAATGATAATCTTAGCAAACTATATAATTAACTTATTTTATCTTAATAAAGTTTAAAATTTGCAAGTTAAAAACTATAATTTTCCATGTGGGCAGTAAAATATCATTATTCTAATATTAATTTACTAGAGTCACCATATTTTTATAAAATTTATCAAAGAACAGTGATTAGCAATATTATGAAATTAGGAAAATAATGGATTTTTCATTCTAGTAAAAGGTATCTATAATATCTAGTGTTAATATCTTACTTAACTATGAAATACTGTCATATCCCACTCTAAATAAAGAAAACTATCAAAATATCAACTTTCACTAATTGTGTTAAATATTATATTGGAGTTCTAACCAGTAAAATAGTAATAAATAGATGAAGGATTCCCTTTTAACACTTAAAATATTAAATATTTATTTTCCTAAAACATCTAGATATATGGAATCTAATTCCAGTGAATATCCCAATATAATTTTAACAATTGTTACTAGATACAAAAAATTTACTTAGAAAAAAAGATCAAAAACAAGCAAAATAATCCTTAAATAGAAGAAAAAATTGAAGGATTTAATCTATCTTTTAAACATTCTATATAAAGTGCAGTGATCAAAAAAGCATGAAAGTCCAGGTTTTGCCAAAAGGACAGAAATAGATTAATGGGGATAGAAAGAGAGTCTAGAAGTAGCCGCACACATTCAATCAATTTTGGCAAAGGGTTCAAAGGAACTCACTCGAGAAAAGAAAGCCTTCTCTATTAATAGTCAGGGTCAATTGAGCCAACATATCGAAAACAAAATAAATAGCAACATTTAGCTTATGGCTAGAGGTTGAAGAATGGTCTTTCCTTCAAAATTCATGTAAAATTTGTCCCCTTAAATGGTGGTAGTAAAAAGGAAGGCCTTTTGGAAAGTCCTTAAGTAACTAATCTGTTTTCATATTGTATGAGTTGGTAGCACATAAAGTGATGGAAGAAATCATTTTGATAGCATATGTGAAGTTGATCCACATTTTATATGACCCAGTCACATAATATGGTTCTCTATTTGGATGATGATAAATGTGAATCTTCCCATGGAGCAAGAGACTGCATGTTAGAGTGGGGTAAGAAGAGTTTGCAGAATGGTTCCTTCCTAAAAGAAATACCTTAAGTGTGTGTGTATAATTTAAACAGTTTTGGTATCTGCATTCTTTTTTAATATTTCTGTATTATCTGATGACCAGAGATATGATACTATTTCAACTGTTTTATTTAATAAAAATTTAAATTTACTCAATTGCTATTTAATTCTATCAGAAATTGTAATTTAATTTCAAAAATACAGACTGTGTCTAGAGGACAGAAGAGACCTCACTAAGAAGAGGCTTCAGAAATTTCAAACAAATGAGGCATAAGTATAAAATTATGGAGCCCTTGACTTTGTCCCCACGAATAAATATGGGGACATTTGCCTGTCTGAGTGCTCACTCTAGAATGATAGAGGAATTTAAGGTTGAAAAACAGGATACATGTGAAACATGGAGAAAGTACAGAATAGAAGAATTACAGAAAAATGATACCACATTTCTAGTTCCAACCAGGACAAAAAATATATACTGAATAAAATGTAAGAAATTATGACAGAATAATAAATAGTTAAAGCTGGGTTTATCTTGCCTTCTGCACATAGTTTTTGTTTGTACTCTGGTATTTGTTTTAATGAAATAATGAGCAGTGGGTATAATAGAGAATTGTGTACAGCCAAGAAAAAAGAGGACACCCGACAGAAAGGTTGCTCTCAGTGGAATTGCATGAGAAAAGAAATTGTGGAAACAGTGTCAGTGTAAATGCCTGAAAATACTTTGCAATTTGGCTTTCCCATTCTCTTGTTCCCATTTCAATGGCTACTCTTTGCACCTGTCATAACAACATCTTTATCAGCTTTTGTTTCCTTACACACAACAAAAGTAGTGGAAATGACTATGTGAAGAAAAACAACATCCTTATTTTGAACAAAGATGACATCATTCTCCACTATTCAAGAGAGTGCAATTTCTCTGAAGGCAGAGGAGTGGTGGATAAGACTTAATTGAAATGTATAATGTGAATAATATAGTGTCAGTTAAAAATGTAGTGAAAGTAGGTTTTCTTTTTTTAGCAAAATAAGAGCCACTGTATCAAAGAAATAGCTTCTATTCTTGCCAAATGCTGTGAATAGCAATGTAAGACAAAAGTTGTTCTTTAAATGTAATGTGGTAAAGTGGAAAATATTAAAATTCTAAAAACAAACAAGTATTCGAAAACAATCAGACTGATAGGTATAGGTAATATTTTGAATTTTCTTCTCCACTTTAATACTGACTCAAAACTTTGTAGCATGCACATTATAAAATTATTCTCAAATGAGTTCAGTTTCAGATTTCATTAACTCTTACAATCATAATACTGTCTTTCAAATTATAATTTTAGCAAATAATATGACTTACTGGTAATTCCTGGTGGAACAATATAAATACATTTTACTCTAGTCTTTGACCACTAAATAGTTTGGAGTGAACAAAGTCAATAGCCTTCCTGTATCGGCATAACAGATTTATGGAAAGAGAGAGAGAGAGAGAGAGATTTTAGAGGAACAATTTCTTTCATAGTAGCATCCAAAAAATGAAATACTAAAGAGTCAATCTAAGAATATAAAAGACTTCTACATTAAAAACTACAGCATTCTGAATAACAAGATTGAAGAGGACATCAGAAAATGGAAAAATATCACTTGCTCTTGGGCAGGAAAAACCAAGATAGTGAAAATGGCCATATCACCAAAATCGTTATACAGATTCAGTGCAATCCTGGTCAACATCCCAAGAGCATATCTCACAGAATTAGAGAAAAAGATAATCCTAAAATTCATTAGGAGCCAAAAGAGTTCTAGAGTAGCAAAGGCAGTTCTGGACAACAAAGTTCAAGTAGAGGACATCACAGTCCAAAAGGAGGTCCAGGCGTGGTGGTGTGTGCCGACAATCCCAGCACTCACTCGGCAGAGGCAAGAGGATCACCATAATCCTGAGGCCAGCTTGAACTATGTAGCCAGACATTGTCTCAAGAAGCCAAATGGACAAAGAGTAAACCAGCAAGAAAACATTATATGTGAACTGAGACGTTAATATTTATGAAAACTGCCTATTCCTCACTCTTCAACTTGACACTATAAGGAAAACTGAAAAATAAATTGTGGTTATAAATAGATCACCCATCTTGACACTTTGGAAAAGCAGCCTAGGTCCACTAAGACATGTCTTACATCACTCTGGATAGTCTCTTTCCTTTACAGGTTGTAGGAGTCAGTGTCCATGTCACTGTGTTTTCTTGACCCATATAATTGAATGCAATTATATGGTCAATGTTTGGTAAACTTATCTATTTCCTGTCCTGTAGGATTATACCAATACCCTGTTGACCCACCAAAACTCAGACTGCACCTGTAACAATAATTGTATCATTTGTTTATATTTAATTCCCCCCATTTAAATGTGTTATCCTCTGCTGAGACCCTACATAATATGAACATAGATAATAAAGATTTGCTTTTAACTATAAAATCCATAGCACAGCCTAAATGTCTCATGTTATCGCACACTACCAGAAAACTAATTTTTTTTCTTAGTTACACTATGAAAACCAGTTTTCTGTGAATCATTCGCTTTTCTAAAGACAAGTAGTCCATAGAGTCCAGGTTAGAGAGTTTTTCTATAGCCTTAGAACTCCATATATTTGAATTATTTAGAGTAAATCCTCTAGATCATTACCTCTTCCAACTTCTGATTTGAAAAGGCAGAATGAATGGTCACAAGTTTCACTGGTATAAAATTAAAGATTGCAGATAATTTTAAGAAAAAATAATACACAGAAATGCAAGATAACAATGAGAAAACATTGCAGATATAATTTGCTCTCATAAGTGAGCTGTTGAAAAGTTATCAACCCAAAGGCATTGTTTGTTAGGGAAACTATAAGACATTTGCAGAATAAACTTGTAGAATGCTTAAATTTACTACACCTGTATGATTACTGCCCTAATACAGAGTAAAATATTCATTTCTTGTAAAGAAGAAATTACCAGATTGGGTAAATCAAAGTATCAAAGTATTTGCTGCTCACTGGGAAAAGTATTGAGACTGCATGGAATGGAAGTTCACACAGCTCAATTTCTTCTAGGATAGCAGACTCGTGTTTATTTCTTTCAAAAGATATATAAATAGGAAGACATGCAATTTAAGTTTGGGTTTTGTCATACAAACATAAAATGATTGAACAATTTGTTTAAAGCTGCAGAAATTCCTCTTCATAAAACTTCATCCAAGATAACTCACTCTGTATTTATACAGGCCAACACAAAAGTAAGAACCTCATACTATTGATCTTAAATGTGCAGAAGTGGATTTCTAGAAAGCCCAGATCAAATTCTTTTTCCCTTTTTATCAAATTTGTGTTTATTTATCTTAAAATTTTGTTTATCATTGAAATATTTTGATAATTTTTATTTTAAATTGGTATTTATAGAAAGAATAACAGTTTACCTGAATAGATATTTGGATAATTTTTAATGATGTGCTTTCTAATAGAATGTCCTGAAAGTAAATACTAGATAGGTCCTTTTTAACTCCAGGGTAGATATAATCATCATTGGTTATGGAATTACTTACTATAGATTGATTTTATTTTAATCTCTTTAGATTCAAATTCTCTTATTTTTTCCTATTGCTTTGAATAAAGTGAGCCGAGTTTAGGAAGACAGTGCTGTCTCTGAGATGGCAGATTACCAGTTTTGCAATCAAAATATGAAGAAAGAAGCGCTGTGTCATTGAAATTGATTAAAAAAAAACCTCCTGACCCATTGTAAATTAAAAGAGATCCAAAAAAGAAAACTACATTTTTTCTGTCCCATAGAAATACCAGAATGTAAGATCCCGGGGAAAGTAAATGTGACCACAGTCTTTTTTAGCTACTTTAACCCATACACCATAGCATGGCACTGAACCAATACTCCTGCTACCTGCTGTCTCCAAAGGGGCGACTTCACTCTCAATTACAATGCCCTGTAAGATGCAGTGTGACCTTATCATCTGTGATCACTGTTTGCTATATTCTTTACTCACCATTCACATAATTATCTATTATATGAATTTTTTATAATAGCAAACACATATGGACTCAGAAAAAAAGAAAAATCAGACTTTTATTTAAATAATGTTAATTGGAAAATGTATAACTTTTTAAGTTATGAGCAAATACCTTTTGAGTTCTTTAACCTGTAATTGTAAATCAAACATTTTCAAATGTTGAAAAATTTAAACTAATTTTCAAAAATAGTAATGCTCCTGAACTTATCAAAATCTGTTCTCATTTTTGCATCACTTCAGAGAAAAAGAAATATCACCAGAATTACTACTCTGATATTTCTTTATAATACAAATAATTTGCTTCAGCAATTGTTAGATTTTAAAAATAACATAATAATAAAAATAGAGTGAAGATATGATTCCTGTAGTAGAAGCACTATACTATTAGTTGAAATGTGCACTTCAAGAAAATTAAGGTTTTGACAAATTCACTACTAATTTGTTTGAATGACTACTGTCTTGACAAATAGCATAAGATGTCATTTGAATGAAACTCATTTTACTGACCTCAATTATGGATTAGTTTTTCTGTCATTATGAGTTATTAACAGGAAAAAAATAGTGGCCACTAATAAATTCATCATGTCAGATTTCTGAGCCTTGAGTATATCCTGATGTTTTTTCCTCAGCAGAAAGGACTAGAATATTTCAGATGTCAGTTGTAAATATTGTTCAAATTAGCCATGTATCTCTATATCCATATCTTCATTTGTGAAACTGTACCTCTTTTATGTACAGTTGGATTTGTACTTGAATTCTCTAATCCATGAATCAAAGCTAGCCAATGTAAGGCCGTCATGGAGTTATATGCTGATACATCTTGTAGAGACACTGTATGCCACCGGTCTCTTGGAACCCCGCCCATTTCCTTGGGAACCATATTGATTGTAGAGCCACTCTCAGGAGTACATCCTACCTAAGGTCGTGCTAGATCAGCCCACAGCAGCAACATCCTGAACACACTGTCATCAGCCACATGTGATTTCCAACTGTGGAAACTTTTCCACCAAAAAATAAAGTGACTCTAATTTTAAAGCTGTAAGATATGAATGTCCATTTACATAAAACTGATGAATCAATAAAAACTATTCAGTGTCATAGTGTTCATCTCATACTTTTACTTAATAAATATCTGTTAAAATCTCCCAACTCCAGAATTCTGCAAGGTGCATTAGAGAAAATCAACTTTTAGAAGAATAGGACTTTAAACCCAAGTTACATTCTTGGAGGACAAAATAGTGAACATTGCATGTAAATGTTTAATATTTATGCAGATTTAAATTTTCCTGATTCATGAAAACTCTTTTCATCTTATTTTGGAAATATACCTAAACATTCATTTTCTGAAAATATTTAGAAATGCACCCATCCATACTTATGGCCCAGGAAGCCATTTATATCCTTGTGTTAAGACTGAATTGTAACAAGTGATTTAACTAAGAGGGACATATAACTAAAATATTATTTAAAAATACCAATCAAGTAAAAGTTAACTATAGTTTGCATTAAGATACAAAAAATAAACATTGATAACTTCTTACTCAATTTTTAAGGTTCATTTTATTGAATAATGGTACTTTTGAGGCCATTATTTTGGTTGCTGTTGTGTCTAGTATGATAATCCAGCAATAAGCTGAGATGCAGAAGGTGAAATAAGACCTTTTTTGTTAAATAATTTCAAGATCAAATGCATGTCCTGTACACACACGTGCGCGCGCACACACACACACACACACACACACACACACACACACAGGTTTATGATCTGTTGGAAGCAGGTTATGGTCCCAAAGGCATAGAATGCATCACTCAAGTGGAGTACACTGTAATTCTCCCTGATTTAACAAGAAATGTGCCACTGGCGTTTAGATGCATCAAATTGCATTGCTCCCTTTTACACCTTGACAGTGTCACCAGCGGGCCTAAGGTTCTTCTGCTTTGTTTGGGTGGAAATCAGAAATCAGCCCAGTGCAGTTGTGCCAGAATTCCTAATGTCACCAGCTGATGCCACATAATATGGAATCCCAACACCTGACCACACACTGCCTGTTAGCACAGCGGCCAGTGAGGCCTTTGGTGTTGGGTTAGACTGAGGACATCAGAGGTCGGTTCTGCCAGGTACTAGTTTCTCCTGCTTCTCTTCAGAGATAACAGCTGGAAGCATTTTTTTGTTCTTTTATGACTCTGTCAGCAGAACTTAATATAAGAATCCAAAATAGAGATTCAGGACTTTTAAAAGCTGTATTACCCAAAACACAAACCAGGAGCAGGTTTGCAGGACTAACAAAGCAACTCTTTCTTACCAGGGCCTGTGGTGCAGCCTGAGGGCACAGACTGTATGTCACACATTTGAGGGCTCCCTGGCTGACTGCGGAGGCAGCTGGGAGGGCGGCTTATTCAGCAGCTTCCGGCCTGTTCCCTAAGGGCAGAACTGGAAATGGAATCTTGCGGAAGGCCAGCTGTGGAGATTCCAAATGTTAACTACTTGATCTCCGCACACCAGGGTGCTGCCTCCCTTCTTCAAAGAGACAGCGGAAGCATCTGAAGTGTGGGTAACAAGAAGGCCTCTGTTGTCAATACAGAGACACATGCAGGTCAGATGCAGTGAGAAGCAGAGACCAGGCTGAAGTGAGCTGTCCGGTCCGTCAGAGGAATGTGAAGAGGAAGCATTGGTATATAGTTGATATTGTGAAACACAAAATAGTTAAAATGAAAGAGAGTGTAGGGGTAAATAATGAGGGGAAAATGAATGTGGTAATAATAAAGAAAAAAGGAAACAAAGATTATGTATATAAGGGGTGGGGGGTTGCAAGGCGGGGGGAAAGGGGAAAAATGAAAATCAAGTCGTGTCATATTCTGGTTCAAACTCTCAATGTTGAATGTGATGATGGTGTGTATTCATAATGTACCAATAAAGATTAAATTTAAAAGGGAGGGAAGCATCAGGTGCTCACAAGTGTGGCTCAGCATCAACCCACTCATATCATCCTGGCAATCACTGAGAAGGTAAGAAGTTTGAAGGCAACAATGAAGTCCTGGGCTGATGTCACAGGAGATAAGAAGGGAAATAGGGTCAGGACAGGGTTAACTGTGCACTATTTGGAATGATCTTTGGAGAAGCTTGCATTTTCTTGGGATTTAAAAATACTTTTATTTCTTACATATGATTGATTATATTCATATTTAAATACATACTGAAAATTTTGCCTTTTAGTAGTCATAGAACTTTTTTATTAAAATTTGTTTGGTGCTTATAGCATTATTAAGCTGCACAGTACTTCATCCTGAGGTTCTAACAGTGTTCAGTGGAAGATAAGTGGACAGAAACATGATTGCACAGGGTGTATTTCGAGCATCGATTTGAGTGTTACTTGTCATTCCAAAGGATGGATCACCATAAGATTGTGGGAAAATAAATCTACCAGGTACACTTGTCTATGTAAAAGCAATAATTCATGTGAATGAATCACCCAGGAAATTTCTAGTTTAAGCATTCTATGACTTGAGAGATGGAACTCTATATTTTGGGAATGAGCCATGATTATATGCCCGAGAGCATAGAAGTCAGCAATATAGTAGGTGTCCTGGAATTAACTGTTCTTCTATAGTTCCCAACAGTTACAGTCACTCATGAGGCTTAAAATTTCAGAAATTCTACAGGAGAATATAAAATAGTTATGAATGTAGTCAAGGATATATAATTATTTTCTAAAATGGTTGCTGTAGAATACATGATTTCTTCAGGTAGAGTTATTTAATGTATCATGTGTGGGATCTAGGAAGAGATCTTTTCATGAGAATCATTTATATTCTGCCTTCCTGAAGTTTTAAGAGACTTTGAAATGCAGAGGTGTGAAGAATTGATAGATTTTGTTCATTTTAGAGCTTTTTCAAAAAAATATTATAAAATATAAACTTTCATAGTTAACATACAAGCTAAAAAATCCATTATTTTGAAAAACTCAGCATTATAAGCAGTACTAACAAAAAAAATTAGAAGTAAATGGCAAGCCTGAAAGAAATATTGTAATCAAATGTAATAGCAAATAAGATTCAAATACAGATTAAACCTAACAGTTGAGTCAGAAGGCAAAGATTCATAGAAAAACTGTCTTAAAATGCCTTACAGACACATACTAATTGCAAAAAATAAAGAACTTGCTTAAAAATGTAGTTTAAAATATTGTATAAAAATATACCATTAAGCATAGGATAAATTACTGCAAGAAAAAGATGAAGGATTTATAGTTTTTGTTCCATAATTGGTAGATGTTCCTGGGGCATTGCTAACTACTTTCCACCCAGGAACCTTAAACTAAATATATATATTAAGCCTCATGAGTGACTGTCAGGAACTATAGAAGAGCAGATATCTATATCTATATATATCTATTTAGATATAAATAGATATATAGATATAGATATATATACTGAGATTTCTGTCCCCATGTCTTCATAATGACTTACATTGCAGACTCACCCACAATTTTCTGATTCATTTGTGAGACAAGATTCTCCCAAGTCTCTCAGTTTTCTGTGTTGTACTGAGAGTTGGGATGCTCTTGTCTCAGCCTAGCAGAGTGCTGAGATCCCAGGCCTTGCCGGGTGGACTATTTGTTCATATTACTCTACTGTGCTCTGTGGCATGTGTCACAAACCACATGGTAACAGCTACTCTGCCATATCCAGGACTAGGGGATAGAAGTGAGAACTGTTGTGAAAAGTATTTTACAATATTTTCTACATATTGAGTATATTGCTGTTTTAATCATGTTCGTGTGATTATGTTTTGACAACATTTATTTCATTTTGAGATTTTCCTTTCCTTTTAAACTGTGAGCTATAATCTTTATCTGAGACAGGTGAGCGACTGATCAGCCAACTTGTCAACTATTCACCATTATGAAGATAATACATGAGTATTATCATGAGTACATGAGAATTTTTCCTCCAAGGTTGAAATAAGCTAAGATAATGCATATTCTAGCCATACAAACACCAGAGATTTCAAATTGCCATTTGAAACGTATCTATGTAGGACTTTACTGATGGTTTTTCACTGAAGAAGCGTAGGTCACTGCAAGCTTTATACCAAGGGGGGGACTTTTGCTTTATTGCTGAAAAACTGAGAGTTCCAGACTCTTTAAATGCCTCCTTTCACAGACTGCCTCACTAGATCATTTGGACCTCTGCTACTGTGAATGCATGGTGCTTATTTGGTTCACTCTATGTTTGAAAAATTTTCAAACATAGTTCTGCTTATGATTACATGCATTCCTTTTGCTTATTCTGTTTTTCTATATCCTGCAATAACTGATAATTTAAGAACTACTTTTCTTCAATTGGCTTATCTGACAAACACTACAATTCCTAATTGTCTTAGATAAATTATGACACCTGAGGTTCAAATCTCCTGCAAATATTGAGGAACTGGACCTCTATTGAAAGCTGAGCAAAATCTTAATCACCTAACCAAGTGTGCAGCAACGGGATAATAAAGACAAGATGAGATCTCAATTCATAATTGGGGGAGGCAGGAAGGTCAAAGCTCTTACCAGGATAAGACAGGTCTCCTGGAGCTTCCACTCTTTATTGAACATACAGCTTCTAGAAGGGGTAAAGGGTGGTAAAGGAGGAGTGAAGTGAAGAATATAGAGGTGAGAAGGTTCCTAGAAACAAGGGATCCAGACACTCTTGCTAATGGCTTAATGGAAAATGTGTTTCTTCCCTTGGATTAACTTGTCTCTATGGGTGTTTTCTACACGAGTCATGCTGCCTTTAACTGCATTACTCTCTCACTGTCCAAGTCAAAATCACAGGTTATTGAGGCCTCCACTCTGACCTGTGTCATGGGTTGTTTCTTTCCCACAGACAGGCTGCTGCTTCATCAGACAAGCCACTGTGGGCTCATGGGCAGAATCAGACGTTTTTCTTTTATTCTCTGGTTCCAGGGACTGAACTCAGGACCTTGCATTTGCCAGGCAGGCGCAGCACTACTGAGCTACATCCTCAGCCTTTAGACTTTTAGTATGAAAAGGCAATTTATGAATTTGTAGATTGCTCAGAGTCGTCTCCACCAGACCACCTTAAGCTCATATTAGTAGCTTAAGAGCCGTAGAAGATACGTACTCACTCAGTTCAAAGCTCAGCATTGAAGCAGTAAATACTTTTTCTTCCCTCGATCCTTTAAAAAGAAACCAGTCAAAATAGCGCACTGGAAGCTGAAAGCTAGAAAAAAAAAATGTTGGGCTTTCAGGAAAATGAGAAGACATGACTTTGGTTTTCAGTCTTCTACCCCCTGAACACTAAACAATTAATATTGATGCTGTCATAAAAAGCAATATTCAGATAAATTAGTCCATCAAAAGAGACACAAAGTAATTATGATCCCTGCCTTAGGTTGCTAAGGCTCATGACACAGTATCACATACTGAGTGGCTTATAGAAATGAGATTGCTGTCTCCTGTGATCTCCCTTTTTGTTTGTCCTCTTGCAGCCTCTTCACGTAATTGCTCTCTATGCAAACACCTTCTCTTCTTTTAATATGAGCAGCTGGGATATTGAATCAGGAACTCTTCCTAATGGCCTCATTTTGTCTTAATTACCTCTTTCAAGGCCTTGATTCCTAATATAGATGTATTTTGAGATGTTGGGCATTAGACTTGAACAAATTAACTTTGGGTTGTCACAAATCAATGCACAATACTTCCACTTTTGTCCCAATTAAAGAGAAATGTAAGGAAATTACTATCAGTTGTGTAATCATAGAACAACTAGAATGTGAACAGTACTGATAGTTACTGTTAAACATAACATTTTTATCAACATTGAAAATTTTAAGCATACAGTATCAACATGAATTACAAGAACTTAGTGACTTAGAAAAATAAGGAAAAAGATCATGTCTTCAAATTCCTTTATTGAGATATGTGCTTTAGTGAATAACTTTCTTCTCAATTTTTCTTACTGAAAAATTATTAAAAAGTACACAATTTAACTCTGAAATCATTTCATTTTTCAAAATTAAAATAAAAATATATGATATATTTTAAACAGAAATATATATGACACTATAAAATGTTAGAATCATTCATTTGTTGATGTTTAAAATTGTAAGGAGTTGAATAATACATGTTACCATTCAATTCTTAATAGTTTAAACTAATATATAATGCTTCCAACACATACTTACCTTGCAATTAAACTCCACATCTTCACTTTTTTAGAATTGTTAAGGAAAAGTCAAAATATTATTTCTACTTTTATTCTTTGAAGGCTTACAAAAGAAAAATTATCAACTTTTACTGCTAGCATGACAGCATTATTTTCAGTTTTGTCTGTATTTCTATCAGTAAAAACATGGTGAGTTTGTAATATATGTATATTTATATGTGTGCAATAAAAGAGGTATGTGTATATGCATATATAATACTATTAGATACATGAATTATATGACATAAGGAAGAAAAACTTTAAACAGATAAAAGAAAGTTTTCTTACATATAGTTTTTTTATTTACTGGAATCATTTTCACTAAAATAGTATCATTTTATGTTACATAGTAAAAATTATATTAACATGCATTAGTAAATAGCACAATCATGTTACTGAATTTGATTTTTCCTAAAATTTGGCTTTATACCTTTGTGACTTCTGAATTCAAAAATCTGGTTCTCATTTAATTTAATCTTATATAGTTACTAGTGGGTATAAAATTTATCAAAGTATTCGATAAAGTCGAAACATCTATTAGGTCAGAGTGAGTGGTTTCTGGATTACGGATGGTCTCCTAAAATCTAACTCGCTCATAGATGGGATCTTTGGAAGGTGACTGAGTTGGGGGGGCTTATAGCTGTCTTGCCATTCAGAGGTGTGACCTGGTCACAAGAGGTGGTCACCGTGGGCCTGGCCTGGAAAGTTGCATCTCCTGCCTCAACTCTTCCCTTGCCTGTTTCCAAGTTGCCAGACGTGAGCAACTTTCCACTGCCCTGTCCCTCTGCTGTGCTGCTCAGGGAACGTGTTAGGATGGAGCTTCTGCAATGCGAGCCAAAATAAATATTTCCTCTTTGAGTTTTGGGTGTCAAGTATGTAGTGCATTACAGAATGAGGAAAGTAAGGCAGTGGCTATATGAAGAATTTACTATTTCAGTAGTGACTAGGAAGCTACTCTGCTCTTTCTTCACACACAGGTTAATCTGGAACTAATAGTCTCACTAAGCTAAGACAAGCTTTACATTACAAACATTTGCATATAAGAAACAAAAAAAAATGACTTAAGTAAGTCAACCAGAGAGATTTTTATAAAATTTGTACTGCAATTTTCTCAGAACAATGTAAGATAGGTATTAACAGATAAAAAAATTTAAATATGTTTATGTTTCACAAATCAATTGTATTTCTGATTAGCAACTTTTCACAGAAGACAAATGAAGCTTTCAAAATATTGTATATACTTTTTCATATTTCCAGGAACAAATTTACTAATTTGTGTAAAATTTAAAATAGTGCTTATTTACATGGTTGGGATTGAACAAGGCATATGGAGAATTGCAGAGCAGCTTGGAAGTGCTGTGTGTGGGTGCCTGCTTTGATGTCACCATGTGGCAAATGACTTGCTCTAGAAAAATGTTTTAAGTTTCTTTGAAAACATGTTATAAAAATAGTAGCACTTTTGATGCTAAAGTAAAATCAAACAAATTTTAAATGTGCAAGAGATTTTCAGAATAATAAACTAAATCACTTCCTGAACTGTTCCTTTTATTAATGTGTATGATTATGTTATTTTAAAGGTGAAATTATCTATCTAATAAAACTTCATAAATCTCTCATATATAGCATAATATAGAACTATTACCATGCTTTAAAATACATTATGAAAGCCATAAGCATTTACATTTAGTTTCATAAGCCTTCCAATATTTGAATTACTAAAACTCTAAAATCATTCAAATTATTTTCTACTCAGACCAGCAAATTATATAAATCTACAGATTTAAAAATATATGTTTTGTGGTATTACCTACCAAAGTCAGGTAGGTTGCTGTACCACTGAAGTACACCCTAGCCTGTGGTGTACAAGAAAAATTTATACTTTGAGTTTGAAAGAAGTAGATATTTTAATTAATTTTAAATATTATTAATGAATATAATGTGAAAATTCTATCTGTATAAATTACCCACATATATAGATAGATAGATATAGATATATCTTTGAGTGATCTACTTATTTCACTTCCTAAACAATGCAAAAAATTTTGAAAAACAACTGATTTCATTTTAACTTCTTATCACCAAATACTATGTCTATAATTTATAAAGCAGATTGATGATTGGGATTGTTGTCTTACGTTTGTTTTTCAATATCTAAGTCTTCATACACATAAACATGTAATATTTTTTATAAAATCTAAAATAAAGCAATTAAAGGAATGTGTGAAAATCTAGTATTATTTGGCTCAGAATTGAACAAAAGGAATTGAAATGTTTACTGTGGCTTCAGGACACAATACTTTATTTATTTTAGTATTTAGATAAAACAGCTTGAATTTCATGGTAATGAAGCTGTTACTATAATTCTAGCAATGGGTGACTATGAGGCTTTTATTAGTTATAACTTGTAAAAAATACATATAATCATGTTATAATAATGTATTTATTTTTATGACACATTTTGTCATGTCTACTGGTATTATTAGATTTATATTAAACTATTAGTAATATACTGTTATTCAAACCGCAGTGTCTGTACAACCATATCAATGTTTATTTACAACATTTCACACTCTCTGAAATATTCTTTTTGACCACTTCTTTATGATATAATATATAATGTTTGTATATACTGTATACACATACAGCTATGTGTATTTATGTATGGATACTTATATAATTATGGAATATTAATTTAATATATTTGAATTATGATAATAGTCATTTCTCAGAAAAGACAAAAATTAGTGAAAAATATGGAAACTAGGACATTTCAAATTAATCTATATTTGAAAAAGACCAATACAGTTCTTGTATTTTTTAAATTTAGTTTATTGAGACATTTTACATATACATTATGATCACATTCAACGTTAAAAAATTTGTACCTGTACATGAAATTTCTTGATTCTCATTTCTCTCTTTCCCCTGTCCACCCCATCATCTCAAGCACCATATATACATAAACTATGTTTCCATTTTTTCCTATCAAATTTCTTCTTTCCATACTTTATTTTTCCTTACTCCCCTTTCCCTTTTCCCTTTGAACATTTTTTCCTATTTCACAGTATCTCATACATTCAGAACTTCATTTACACCTTTACCTTGTCATATTAGAGAAAATATATGGTATTTATACATCTGTGTCTTATTTATTTTACTTGTAAATATGTCCTCAAGGTACATCCATTTGAATATAAATAACTCAAATTTATCATTCTTTACAGTTGAATAATATTCCATTTAACCAAAAAAATGATCTATTTTTTACAGGTTCCTCTTGATGGGCATTTTGGTTGTTTCCAAAATTTAGCTATCACAAACTGAGCTGCTATAAACACAGGTGCACATATATCACTATGGTATAATTCTTTTAATTCTTTTGTGTATGTACCTAGACATATGAGGGTCAAATGGGACCTCTACTCCTAGCTTTTTGAGAAATTGCTACACTGATTTCTACAGTGGTTGCCCCAGTCTTCTTTCCCATCAAAAATGCAGAAAGGATCCTTTCTCCCTGAAGCCTCTCCAGCATCTGTTGATGGTTAGTTTCGAGATAGCAGCTGTTTATTCTTTCTGGAGTGAGATGAAATCTCAGTGTTGTTTTCATCTGCCTCAATCAAATGACCAGCAATGTAGAACACTTTTTCATGTTTCTTCACTGCCTTTATGTCTTAATCTGAAAAATATCTATGTGTTTTAGATGCCCATTTTTGGACCAAGACTTTAAATTTGGAGGAGCTGATTTCTTTAAAATTCTTTATGTGTTCTATATAGTAGAATTTTTTTTTGAGGAATAACTGATTATTTTCTTCCCCCAACTTGTAGGTGTCTTTTCACTCTCTCAGTGGTTTCTCTTGCTGTGCAGAAGCTTTTTAATAAGATGAAATCCCAATTGTTGATTGTTTCTGCTCTTGCCTGTGCTACTGAGGTTTTATTTATAAAATATTTTCCTATGCCAATGTCTCCAAGAGTTCTACCCAACCTATATTCCAGCATATTTAGTGTTTCTGTTTTAATATTTAGATCTTTAATCCACTTTGATTTTAGTTTGTTGCATGGAGAAGGAGATAGATTTAGCTTTAATCTTTGGCAAGTTGAAACCCAGTTTTTCCACTACTATTTATTAAAGATGTTATCCTCTGTCGAAGATGAGGTGGCTTAGTACATTTAGAGTTGTTCCTGCAGCTTCTAATCTGTTCCATTGACCATTGGTTGTGTCTTTTTGCCAGTACCATGAAGTTTTTATCAAAGTAGTTTCATAGTACAGTTTCATGTTGGGGATTGTGGTACCCTTTGCCATGATCTTGTTGCCTAGAATTACTTTTGCTATTCTATGTCTCTTTTGGTTCTACTCAAATGTTTGGATTATTTTCCCTAACTCTTTGAAAAATTCTACTGGGATTTAAATTGGGATTGCACTGAATTTATATAGTAAGTGTGGGAGTATGTCATTTTAGATGTTATTGGATTTTCCTACTCAGGATCAAGGGATGTCTTTCCATTTTCTGATATCCTCTACAATCTCTTTTGTCAGAGTGCTATAGTTTTCAGAGAAGAGGTCTTTCACCTCCTTTATTAGAATGATTCCTAGATATTTCACTTTTTGGTGATATTATGAAAGGAACTGTATCCTCTATTTGCCTTTTGGTAAGTCTCTTATATGTGTATAGGAAAGTTATTAATTTTTGAGTGTAGACCTTGTACCCAACTAATTAATTTAACCTGGCATTTAAGTGAAGAGGATTTTTGGCTGAGTTTTTGGGATCATCTATATAAAGTATAAATTTCATCAGCAAATAGTGACAGCTTAAATTCTTCCTTTCCTATTTTGTTCCTTTTGTTTCCTTTTCTTGTCTAACTGCTGTGGCTAATGTTTGCAGAAATATATTGCATAGGAGTGGTGATAATGGATATCCTTACCTTGTTACCTTGATTTTAGCATGAAAGATTTCAGCTTTTCACCATTTAGTATGATGTTGGCTGTTGGTTTCTCATAAACAGCCTTTAACAGTTTGAGATAAAGACCATCTATTCCAATTTTTTGTGGGGTTTTAATCAAGAATATTAGATTTTTCCAAATGCTTTTCCTGAATCTCTTGAGATTATTAAATGGCTTTTGTCTTTGATTCTGTTAACACAGGATATTGCATTTATTGATTTGCATATGTTGAACCATCCTTGTATCACTGAGATGAATCAAACTTGGTCAGGTTGTACGATCTTCTTGATGATCCTCTGAATTGTGTTTGCTAGTATCTTATGAGAGGTTTAGCATCTATATTCATTAGGGAGATTGGCCTGCAGTTCTCTTTCTTTGGTTGCATCCATTCCCTTCCTTTGGAATTGAGGTAATAGTTGCTTCAAGGATTAATTTGGCAGTCTTTTGTCCCTTTCAATATCAATGAATTTTATTAGATTTAGTTTGAAAATTAGTAGCATTAACTATTTTCTAAATGTCTTATAGAATTCAGCAGTGAAGCCATCAGGACCAGGACTTTTCTTTGTTGGTAGGTTTTTTATTACATTTTCAATTTCAGATATTGATATTGGGTGTTTAGAATTTTTATATCCTCTTCATTCAACTTTGAAGTTAATGTGTGTTTAGGAATCTGCCCTTTTCTTCTCTATTTGCTATTTTAGTAGACTACAAGTTTTTGAAGTATGTGAAGTAGATGGATTTCTGCTGGATCTCTTGTGGTTTCACCCTTTATATTCATAATTATATGGATTAGGACCTTTTGCTTTCTTTTTGGATAAGGTTGGCTAAGGATTTGTCCATTTTTTTTAAATTCTTTTAAAGAACAAACTCGAATTCACTGATTTTTTTGGTCTCTTTTTTAGTCCATACTGCATTTATTTATCCTCTGTTCCTCTGTTCCTTACAATTTTTTTCCTTGTATGAGTTTTGGGTTTGTCTTACTCTTCTTTTTCTAGAAGCTTGAAGTTGTTTATTTGAACGCTTTCTGTTTTCTTTGTGTGAGCACTTACTTCTATGAATTTTTCTTATAGTACTGCTTTCACTGTATCCCATAGATTCTTGTATGTATACTGGCATTATCATTTAATTGTAGAAACCATCTAATTTCTTGTTGTTGTTGTCGTTGTTGTCGTTGTTGTTGTTGTTGTTGTTGCTCTTCTTCTTTCTTCTTCTTCTTCTTTTTCTTCTTCTTCTTCTTCTTTCTTCTTCTTCTTCTTCTTCTTCTTCTTCTTCTTCTTCTTCTTCTTCTTCTTCTTCTTCCTCCTCCTCCTCTTCTTCTTCTTTCTTCATCTTCTTTAAAAAATAAAAAATAAAACAGAGTCCTGCCTCCCGGGTGCTAGGATTAGAGGAGTGAGCCACCATGCCCAGAACTGTGGTACTGATTGCTAGTGGATGTGAGTCTTCACACCCAGTATTGCTGAAGGTGGTTACCAGGACTCGAACCCAGGCCCTTGCGCTTACAAGTCAGGTGCTAGAACCACTGAGCTAAATCTCTGGTCTCTAATTTCTTCTTTAATTTCATCTATGATCCATTGCTTATTCAACAAAATGTTATTCACCTTTCACATATTTATGAATTTATTTTTTGTTTGATCTCCAATTTCAAGGCGCTGTGGCCTGATAATATAGAGGGGATAACTTCAATTCCTTTACATTTATTTAAACAAGTTTTATGAACTAATATATGGTCTCTTTTGGGGAATGACCCATGTGCAGCAGAGAAGAATGTGTATTCTGATTTTGTGGGGTAGAATACTCTAGACATCTATTAAGTCCATTTGTTCAAAAGCTTGATTCAGTTCTAGTATTTCATTATTAGTTTTTTTTTTTTTTTTTTGCCTCACTGATCAGTCTATTTGTGAAAGTGGAGTGTTGAGGTCCCCCAGTACTACTGTGTTAGTACTTATTTGGCGTTTCATGTCCATTAATATCTTCAGTTAGGTGCACTAATATTTGGTGTTTATATATTTATTATTGTCATCTCTTCCTCTTAGATTCATTCCTGTATGAGCATATAGTGACTTTCTTTGTCTCTCTTAATCACTCGATTTGAAATCAACTTTGTCTACAAATAAGATAGCCATTCCTGCTTTTTTGTATTTTCCTATTGCATGGAGAATTGTTTTCCATCCTTTTGCTTTTAGTCTGTAGATTTCTTTTTCAATTAAGTGTTTCTTGAATACAGCAGATTGTTGTATCTTGCTTCATGATCCATTCTGCCAGTTCTTTTAATTGGTGAATTGAGGCCATTAATATTGATGGTTACACTTGGTATGTGTTCACTCTTACTTATCATATTTTTCTGATGTTGATTCTTTTATTATTACTTTCCTCCCTGCCATTTTGTTTTGTTTTGTTTTGCCTAGTGGCTTCATTTCTTTAGGCCTCATGGAATTGTGTGCCTCATTTTCTTTTTCTAGGATATTGTTTAGAGGTTTTTGTGATGTATGTTCAGTATTTGTGGAGTTTTTATAGTGTTCTTTGTCATGGAAGTATTTTTTCTCCACTTATTTTGAAGGATAACTTTGCAATATATATCAATCTTGGTTGGAAGTTGTTTTCTTTAGAGTTTGAAATACTTCATTCCAGGCTTTCCTTGATTTAAGGATTTGTGGTGAAAAGTCTGCTGTAATTCTGATGGGTTTTCTTTTGTATATGATCTGTTTCTTTTCTCTGAAGTTTTCA
The DNA here is from genome assembly GCA_004026965.1 of Petromus typicus. Lineage (NCBI taxonomy): Eukaryota > Metazoa > Chordata > Mammalia > Rodentia > Petromuridae > Petromus > Petromus typicus. The sequence continues at coordinate 25,753 of PVIR01011173.1, forward strand.
GTATTTAGTTCTTCCATTGAGATTCTAGTATTGCGACTATTATATGTCTAGGTGTGGATTTATTTTTTTTATCATAGTTAGTTGGAGTCCTGTATGTCGAATCTTTTCTCTTGCTTGAGAAGTTTTCTGCCATTACATCTGTGAATGTTTTTTTCTTTCATTTTTTTCTTTTTCTTTTTAAAGTCATTTGCACTCTCTCCTATTTCTTTGATGACTCTAATCAAAATTAAATTTTTCTTGTCTGCATTATCTAGAAGCTACTGGATTGATTACTCGGGGTTTCTTATGATTTTGAAGAAATCTTTCCTATCCTGGTCACTAATTGCAATCTTGTCTTTGAGGTTCAGATTCACTAGCTATACTTCACAAATTTTCAATACAGATTTTAATCTCTTGAATTTCCATTTGAATCTGTTTATTGGATTATATTTGTTTTCTATGCTGTAATTCCATCATGTTCCGGAGATTTCTATATTTTTATCTGTGTCGTGCACATTGATCATCACCTTTACTATTATATGAGAGATTACTTCCATTTTAATTTTTTCCAGATACTCTTTTTTTTTACCGATTCAGGGAGTTCTGATTGTTGTGTTTCAGAGTGGTCGATTTCATTTGTCTCTAATTTTCCCCTTGGAAATTAGGATTTCTGGGTTTAGGTCTTATTTGCTTTTATTCTCATTTTAACTTTTTTACTATTGTTAGTGTTTTTGGTTTAATTTCTGGGTTAATGTTTGTAAACTGCATGTTGCAAGTACCTTTCTTGCTTATAGTTAGAGCCCTTCCGAAATAACTTCTTTCTGAATCATCTTCCTAATATTATTGACCCTTCAGTCTCTGCAAAACTTCCTGTACAACCTCCATATTTACTGCTAAGATGCAGATTCCAGGCCTCAGTCTCACAGGATAGCCACTCAAGAAGTTAGCATGTGAGTCCTGTTCAGCTAGGATACAGCTGCTCCGTGTGGGCCTTGCCCAGTCCCAGTCTCCATGCCACCACATACCTTCCAGTTCTTGTATTAATCAACATTTTATTTTATTTTCCTAAACTTAATTTTAGCAAGACATTGTAAACAAAAATAACATGTTTATTGCATATAATATTAATACAGAAAATTTATTTAAATTTATGGTGTTCTTGGTTTATAACTTGTCACATAATATAAGCAGTAATCTGACAGTTTAAAGAGTGATTAAGTACATGTACATGTCTGTAAAAGAACATATGGAGTTGTTTCTTTTCTTAGTACCTGTTTGCACTTCATATTGATTATATTCCTCATGGAGTCTTTGTACATGTACATAATAGTTATAATAAGTTTTATATTCTCTGCCCTTTTCCATCTACTCTGTCTATTAAAGCATTTTAAAATCTTCTCCCTTGGCCTTAAAGAAGTGGAGTTTTATTACTAAGCCAAATAATATTGCCAGCCTGTTAAAGATCCAAATTAGAGATTCCTGAAACAATGACCTGTGAAGAGTGAAATCAATGATTTTGGTGAAACCACTCCTATAAACCAAGACAGAGCTTCATTTATTTCATCCTGTTTTACCCCAGTGGAGGCTAATATTTAACTTGAGTGGATTTTCTTAACCATAGATGATGAGTATTGTTAGCTTCTACCTCTGCCAAACATTTCATTTCCAGATAGTTTTATTATAAAGAGATGTTATAAAATTAAACCAGAGTAGACCTTCTTTAAATAGTGCTTATTCTCATTACTACAGAAAGTGCTATTGGAACTAAAATACATCTTGAACCAATAACCTGTGCTGACTTATCATAAAACACTTCATCCAACCTATATTTATCCCTAGATCTCAAAACCATGTGACATGAGGTTATGTCATGTATTTATAAGGCTCTGTAGACATGAACTAAAAGCAACAGTACTAAAACATCCTTCTCAGTCTTATACATCTTGAAAATTAACCTATTATTTTGACATCTTCACTACATCATACTTACTTCATTCAATATCAATCAATTAACCACATTTTTAACAATTAGTTGCACTTTAAAATATATGTTGGAATTCTTCAATGTCTATTCAGAATGTAATGGCCACTCTTTAAAAGATGTATATGATATCCATATTATGGTTCATAAAGGATCAAGAATCTAGGTCCTACCCTGATTAGGAATACCCTACAACCTTCTCAGGACCATAAACCCAGCTCTGGACACAATAGACTTCTGCTTTATCCAGCCATATGATCTCCATTTTCTATTATGTAGGTTGTAGATTTAAAAGAAATATCTCATGTATATTACTTATGTACTTGGGATTAATTTTGAAATAATATGGACTAATATTTCTAATTACAGTCATCTGTAAATACTGTGTATATTGTATTCAATTTTAGGTATTAAGTTTTAGTGCCAGGGCCAGGGATTTAGCTCAGTGATTCCAGCAGCTGCCTTGCAAGTGCAAGGTTCTGAGTTCAATATCCAGTAACCACAAAGAATAATGCCGAGTGTGGTGATTCATGCCCACCAGCAATCAGTACCACATACCACAGTGCTGGGTGTGGTGGCTCATGCTTCCAATCCCAGCATTCAGGAGGCAGAGGCAGGAGGATTGGTGTGAGTTTGAAGCTAGCCTGGGCAACATAGTGAGCTCAGGGCCAGCCTGAACTACAAAGCAAGACCCTTCCTCAAAACCAAACCAAACAAAACAAACAAAAAAACTGTACCTATGATTTAGCGATCTCATTTATTCCTATTTTGATAAGATAGTTTGAGACATATTTTGACAAACTTTACACATACCTGTTATTTCTCTTACACTGATAATAATCAGAATTGATGGATCAATTAGGTTACAGGCACATATTGTTCTTAGAATATGACTCGTGGTAAAGAAAAGAAGATACATAGCCAGAGCAGAACACTGCAATGTTCACATTCTGAGTTACGTGTAGCATAGGCTTGATCTGAAAGAAGTTCAAAGGCTTTCACCTCAAGAATTCTCTCACTTCACTGATGAAAGGCTGTGTGAAGCCTCCCGAGGCATCTCCTTCTATTGAGAATATAATAAACATGCAGCATCCCTGGGAAGGATAATCTCCTAAGTAGGCTCCAAATTCTCATTTGGCTTTGTTATATCTGATCACGCTTCCAAAAGTGCTGTGAGACTCAGAGAATCACTGCGAAGAATCAGTTCATAAAACAGGCAGAATTAACAGAGGCAGAGAGACCAGTGGCTTCTGACTGTGACGGTAATACTTAGGAGAAAAGGAATCGTCTTTGTTCAGTTCACAGCATGTGCCAGAAGCTTCATAAATGCTATCACATGCAACCCTTAGAAACAGACATTCAGATGTCTCTATTCCTTTTTTTCAAATTATTTCCCAGAAACACACACTCGTAAGGATGTAATGTAAGAGCCACATGTGGTACAAGGTCAGAAAGGCTCACCTGTTTTCGGTATGTTTACAAAAGAGAGAGACCTCTAAGCAGGCAGTTCCTGGTGTGCAGTGGTGAGGAAGTGAGGCTCTGAATTCAGCACATGTCTCAGAAAGTGGGTGGTAGAAACCTATCCTGAAGCTAAACACAGATAAACACTTAGAAACTGGTGTAGACATTGCACACTGTAGCAACAACCAAAAACCTGGTCATTTCCTCACACAGTTCTGAAAATTCTGATTCTCCATTCTTATTTTGTATTACTCAGTAGTAAAGCTCGCTTCTAGCTTATTGAAAGTGAGCTGATGGTTACACTTGCTCTCTAGTTTCCTAGTCCTTAAAGTACCTTTTTAAAACTCCAAATGCAAACAGTGAAGAAAGACATTCCAGTGGATATGATATATTTTAAAAATATAGTCCTAAAGAAATGTTTGCTCTCAGATGTTAATTTTATCAGTAATATTTTTAAATTATTGATATCTTTAGAGAGATGTTCATTATCCTTTGTTTAGCTAGAAAATTATTTACTTGGTCTTACCCTGCTTATTTCAGATAGACAGCCAAACATTATTGCACTATGATGCTCCACCATGCCTTTCAAATATAAAATTCACAAACCAAAATTAAGCAGAATGCCATTAAATCGCTGATTTCATATGCCCATATTTTCTAATATCAAGATTATTAGGAAAATCACACCCAGCAGTTCATAACTAGCCTGGACTCCTGAAAAACACAGAGTAATCAATAACTATGTAAAAAAAAACTATTTTATGTATCTGGTTTTGGTCTGAGACAAATACATTAATTATTGCTTCTAGGACAAGAAATTTCTTGTGCAGAGTAGGGATGTGAGGTGGCTCAGGGAATAAGCCAAACCTCGAATCAGGATCACAGCACCAGAGTGAGTATTGGGAGCAAGCAGCAGCAATTACCCCATGGACTGCTGGCCTGATAAGAAGTAGACCAGAGCCCAAGGGTCCATGGACGCTGACTCAGAATGGAGACCTGCTTGACTCTAGGTGTGGTCATGGAATAAGAGTAGATCATACGGGCTTTGACAGGACCCCCGGTGATATAATGCCAATAAAAGGGTTTCCTGGGACAGTGCTAGATATAGGCAGGAGCTGCATCAAACTCTGAGAAGGTCTATGTCTAGCCAAGAATCAGTGTGGGTGTGTTTATGTGGCGTCCTGTCTCATCTGCATTCTGCTGTTGTCTCAGCACATACGAGACTGGCTTTACAGACCAAAGAAATGTATCTGGCTCTTAGTTCTGGTGGCTAGAAAGGCTGGATGCTTGACCCCTGCATCTGATGATGGGCTTTACTCTCTTGTTAGCTCAAGGAAAACATAGATGTATGTATAAGACACAGCAGGGGAAGAATAGGGACAGAGTCCTTTCCTCAGTTTCCCACTCCTGTGACAATGCCATTAATCCACTCATGAAAAGGAATGGGGAACCTGGAATGGCTGCACTTTCTAATACAGTCAAAAGAACAGTTGAATTTCTGTCTGAATTTTGGAGCACTCACAGTCTCTCAGAGATTGTCTAGGAAAAGGGCTCTCAAACTTGACATTCTGGTTGCAAGTACAGCTTACTGGTCAACCTAAAAGAAACTGAACTAGTACATATGGAGTGATTTTAGTACACGTGGGAGCTTTAAACAGACTTCAAGTTATTATCAATGGAAATATCTAATGAGACCCATGATTTAGAAGGAAAGTAGAGATAAGAGAATTTAGTGATCACCTGCTCCTAGAAGAATAATCCATAATAAATATATAATCTGGAAAAGATTGGAGAATTCAAATGGAAGGACAGAACTTGTACTTATCATCTTCCTTTATCCAGGCTCTGAAAAATGTAGATATTTGTAATCACATCAAGACATTTGAATAGCTAACTACTATTTTTAAATATTAAATTCAATTCCTGGTAAGAAACTAATTGAGCATATAACAGGCAGCCAGGTAAAAGGAACTTGATTCTACAGTGCAAAAGAAAAATAGATTTACATCCCAGTTCTTTTTCTTGAGCACATCACTATTTATATACAATTAAAATTCTCAACATGTCAGATTACTCAGAAGTACAAAGGCTGAAATTATGTGTGTATATGATGTCGAAGATTTTGCATGCTCAGCATGCACTGTACCACTGAACTATGCCCACTGCCAGGCAGAAATGGAACAAGAATAATGTTCATGCATGTTCAGCATAATTAATATGAAAGTGACATGTGCTTGAATACATAGCTCTAAACATGGTACTTAGAAGAATCTTTTATTATTTAATGAATTGATGAATGAGTAACAAAAATATTTGGGCAGAAAGAAAGCATTGTGTCTTGGTTACCAGTGAATGTCTTCTGGGAGAGATAAGCATTTGAACTGCAAGACTGAGTACGGAGGATAATCTTCACCTTTGTGGGTGGCTCTCATTCAGTTCTCTCAAAGGAAATTTGTTTGTTTGAGCTGGAACTTATATCTTCTGTCATCCAGCATTACTTCTGTTTGAACCTTCTGATATTTTTAAATTCAAATCTGTATTGGTACATTATGAATATACGTCGTCATTGCATTCAATATTGAGAGTTTGTACTAGAATATGACATGACTTGATTCTCATTTTTCTCTTCCCCCCTGCCCTCTAACTCCCCACCCCCTGTATACATAAGATTTGTTTCCTTTTTTAAAATTACTATCACATTTTTCTCTCATTATTTACCCCTACGCCCTCTTTCCTTTTAAATATTTTTTATTTCACAATTTCAACTATGTATGCTAGAACTCATTTACAACTCCATTTTCTCATACAAGAGAAAAGATATGATATTTACACATCTGTGACCTATCCAAACTTAAAGACCAAATCCAAAAATTAACATCTGAAATGAACAGAGACTTTTCAGAGTAAGAAGTAAGAGCAGCTAAAAACTATATGAAGAAATGCACAGCATCACTGTCATTCAAGAGATGCAGATGAAAACAACACTGAGATTTCATCTCACTTCACAGAGAATTGCTGCTATTTCAGAATTAACCAGCAACAAATGTTGGTGAGGCTGCAGAGAAAAAGGAACCTCTCTCCACTGTTGCTGGGAATGTAGAATTGTACAACCTCTGTGGAAATCAGTGAGGAGATTCCTCAAAAAAAAAAATAGAATTGGAGGTCCTACTTGATCTGAGCATTGCTCTGCTGGGTATATACACAAAAGAATTGAAAGACCCGTATCACAGTGATGTATGTGCACTCATGTTTATAGCAGCTCAGTTTGTGATTGCTAAATTCTGGAAACAATCAAAATGTCTATCAACTGTAGACTGAATACAGAAGATGTGGTTCTTTTATAGAGTGGAGTATTATTCTGCCATTAAAATGATAAGATTGAGTCATTCCTACTCAAATGGATGTACCTTGAGGACATCCTCATAGAGAACCTTCTGATTTTGGGTGATGTTTCTCAGGTTTCCATCCTACAGACAGGAGGCTCTTACAACAATTTCTTTCTCCTAACAGACAGACAGATACTTGGAGATTTATAACTTTATGTGCACACATAATAAAAGAGATGGGAATGTAATATATCTCCTATTCTCTGAAGAAACTTGACCAATAACCTCTATGTAAACCGTTCAAAATGCAATTTAAAATCAACAGAGACTTCTGATCTTCAAGGGCCGATGATTCTCAACTGTGCAAACCAGCCCTTCTGGTTGAATGTCCTCTCTATCTTCTTTGTTGCTTTCACAAGTCTCTGGGGCACAACCTGTGAGTAGTCGCTGAGCAGCTTCCAATCTCCAGGGCTCTCTTCCATGTTAACCCTTCCACTGGCCTCATTTACTGTCTCATCTGGATTTTCTCGGAGCTGGGCAGCACCGGTATTTTCCTTGTCACATTCCATTTACTTCCTAGAACATGGCAAAGTCACATTAGGTTTATTTTCTGTGGAGATGTACAGGACCGCACAGTTGGATGGCTCTGTGTCTTCTAAATGGGAAGAAGATGAATAATGTCGCTAAAAGGGCAGAGAAAAGGTCACTGTTCCAATCTGCATCGTGCACTTCGGGTCACTGCAATCCCCGAGCTTTTTTCAGGAATCAAAGAAATACTGTGAATTAAACATGTTTGACACTTTTCTATTTATAAATTATTTCCCGACATGGTGTAATCTTCATGACAACTCGCTAGCACAGGCGATATTTTGCTGCTCACTTTACAATGCAGAGAACGGAAGCTCAAAATTGTTAATGGGAATTGTCCACAAGTCACAGTGAGGGAGGTGCACCGGCCGGGAGGGAATGTTCTCAACATTATGAAGTAGTGTAGGGATGGATTCCAAAAACACATAAAAAAGACACGGATGAAGGCCTACACAGGAACAGGCGAGTTTTCCAGCGTAAGGCACTTCCTCTTTTCTTTTTTGGTGTAACTTTACTCACATAATTTTCCCATGTTTTGCTCCCTTACTGAGTGATTTTATTACCAGTTCCTAATGAAGAAATTCATTTTTCAGAAAATCGCCATTCTCTTCATTACAGGTGAGTCACATTAATAAGTAATAATTTGAAATAGTTGCCTGCGTGGGATACTGTTAGTGAGTTTAATTTCCTTTGTTCAAAATAATCTGAATGTTTTCCATGCATATGTTTTTGGCATAATATTTTGCATAGACCATGGAAACTGTACATTTTATATTTCTGTAATAAATGATCACGTGAGTGTGTTTATGTTCTGCCTTTTTTGTAAGGGTCAGAGATCTTTTTATGTTAATCTTTCTAGAGCAAGTACTTATACAAATAACCTAGTCGACACATCTAGTATGTATCCTCCTCTAGAAATCCTTTCAACTCTATAATTGAACATAAATTAAGTGCTTTTAGGATCTATTTTCAGACCCACGAGATTTCCAGACATTCAAGGTAAGATGAGTCCAAGCATGAGACCTCACAATTAGCTCAAGTTCTAGCTCTCCAGCACAGGAAAATGTTAAGTACATGCAGCTTGTACTAATACCTGTAGGGAAGGAGACATCTTCCTCGGCCCTCTTCACAGTGCTTCCATGTTCAGAGTGGAGAATGTGTTTTTACGTCTGCTGCTTAATTTCTTAGGAAGTGCTTAGTTTCTTAGACAGAAATGGACAAAGCTGGAAACGTGGATTAATCTTTGCATGATAAAATAGGGTTAATATGTGTGAAGAAGTTCAAAACCTACTTTTTCAATCTCCTAGTTCCTGTACAGGAATGAAGACTGAATTCACAAAGGGCAGAAATATTGGTTGTCTCCTTCAGTCAGAAACTTCATCAGTTCAATGCTTTCTTGAAGATAATTGCTAGTTTTATCACACCAAGATGTTCTCTATCTCTCACCTATTAGTTTACAAGTTAGAGTCAACTCTGATCATAGTTATATCTTCACTCTCATCTCAAGCATAGGTGTCAATAACATACCAAAATCTAAAATCTGTGATCTTTAATATAATTAAAGATAGTCATAGCTCAATTGTGCTATGGAAAATTAATTTGTACATTTTAAAATAATGGAAACTGAATATATTTTTGGATTTGATAAATGTATTAATTCCTGGCAATATCATGTCAAGAAAATATGGTGACTTTAAACAAAAGACATATATGCTGTCCTTGCGTTGAAGGCCAAAAAACCAAACTCAAAGTGCCACCAGAGTTCCTTTCTTCTGAGGCTTTGAGAGAGAATCTACTTCACATCCTTGACCTATATTCTGATGGCTACTATCGTTAGAATTTCTTAAGTTAAAAATACATTGGTCTGATCTGCAATTCTTCAATTTGCCCTATCTTCACACTACGCTGCCTTCAGATTTTCCAGTCTGTGTTTGTGTGACAAATCTATTTCTCACTCCCCTTCTCTTCTCTCTCTTTCTCTCTGCCTCTCTGTCTCTTCTGTCTTATTCCCCTGTCTTTCTTATTCCCCATCAAAAATAAAGCCTGTTTGTAACCCAAAATAACCTCAATTGGAGATCTTAATCTTCATTATACTGCCAAAGGTCTGATTTACAAATAAGATTATGTACCCATCATGCTTTAGGTTTAGCCATTGGGAATAAACATATCTATCTGCCTGTCTGTCTATCATCTACTTGTCTGTGGTATTAATTTATATTGCATATTAATAAATCCATACATTCATAGATTTTATTGAATAAAATCTTTTGGAGGTATTACCTGTATTCTCCCTTTTCTAATACTTTCTCCATAAAAACATAAAAATATATTTTTAGTCTTGAGCTGTGTCTATTTCTTCTTTATCAAAAACTTTTATGATGAAATGGTTTAATTGATAGATTTTCCCAGTATACAGCAAAGGTGGATTAGAACAAAAAATAAATAAGAAATAGAGAAATTCAATAACAATAAGTGATAGTAAGTTGCAACTGCTGTTTTATCCTGCAAGACTCTCAAAGTAATTGAACTTGTGCCTGAGAATTGTCATCTGGGGACAGACAGACAACTATCTCTCTCTAGTCTAGGAGGGCTCGGTCCAAATTAATTTTTTCATAATTTCAGTTTTTATGAGCTTCTACTTTTATTTCAAACCCATGGCTCAGCGGACCTTAAAGAAACAAGAAGAAAATGTTGCTGAAAAGTTACAAGATGCCTGTGGAAGCCTTAAACTGAACTCAGAGTGAGGAGTGGGTAAAAGTATTTGATGGGGTTCACAGATTGTCTAGAGCTACTCTTTTGGGGCAATGGGTCTAGCGCTTCATGTCACCTTTGTTTCCTTTTTTATTAGTATAAATTTGTGGGGTATAGTACACATGTATCTCCAGGAATTGGTCCATAAATATATCTCAAGTTGATCGTTTTTACTTCTCTTTCCCATCCCTTCTCCTGCCTTCAATCATTCCCATATCTCCTTCCATATCCACATAATATATTTATTCATTTCTTCTATTTATCTTACATCTCACACTAGAAATGATTTATACTTTGGGTTTTTCATATATGCAAAAGCATGTGATGTCTATCATTTTGTTTCATTTATTATTATGGTGTTGGGTTCACTCTGTTTACATATTGATGATTCAAATGTATCCTTCTTTACAGATTAATTATGTTGTATAATATATTATTCATGTGTTGATGGGTGTAACAGCTGATTTCAAGATTTAGTTAGTATAAGTTGTGCTGTTTAAATCTTTGGGGAAGATACCTAGAAGTAATACTGGAGCAAGTGGAATATCTCTGCATAAATTTCTGAGGAAGCTACATATTGATTTTCATGATGATTGCACTAATTAACAATCCAACCAACAATGTAGAAACATTAATTTTTTCACTACAACTTTACCAGCATTTATCATTTGAAGTTCCTATAGACAGTCACTCTTTCCGGAGTACGTTGGAATGTCAGTCTTTTATCCACACTGATTCATCACAAACTGTATTCACCTTCAAGATGACTCCCAATCTAGACAAAATAATGGAAGAAAATCATTGGGACATACTGAGGTTAGTTACTCTGCAGATGTTAGTCTACGATCAGATTTTCCATACATCATTTCTTTTACTCCTTGCCAGTAACTGCTTCAGCTTTTTAACCTACCCACTGGAGTAGCTTTGATCATTAAAGGAATACTGGTAAAGCTATTATTTGGATAATTAATATTCACTGTCCCTATTATGTAGCAATAATTTTAGCACTGAAGTTAATTATTACAGATACGGTAATAACTTTCTTCACCATGTGCTGGTCTGCTGCATAAAAAGGTCAAAATAACCAACAGATAGACGTAGCTTTAAATTCAGTGAAGTCTTACGATGTCCCGTAGATAAAAAGTAATTTCAAAAAGCCTGTAGAAGTCGAGATACATTTCACACATGGCTTATCTGAACAAGCAGTGAAAAGTACTATCTTATTTATCCCCTTACTTGGAGAGTTGAATTCACTTCTTCTCACATTTTAAAAGACAGTACCCACTCTCCCAGCGTGTTATCCCTGAGAAAGCACTGAAGCTGGAACTATTTCTATGAAAGGCCACCCTACCTGTCTCAGTACCAGGATCTCGTTGGTGGTCAGGTATGCAGTTAGTTAAAAAATGGTGCCATAGAACAAAGTGATTCTGTTGAGGATACTTGCAAATCATTCCATCCTTGCTTAAATCATCACATGCTTCTGCACATATAAATGTTGCAGTAAAGGAAGTGAAACCCATGTACAGAGATGCAAAAATGCTAAAATGACTGCAATCATTGTCTGCACCACTTGAAAGACTCCACCATGATATATAATAATCAGCTGCATCTGAAACCAATATAATTATTTTGCTTTATTTTTTTTTTTAGTTTACTAATACCACTATAATAAATGTAAGGCTGATTGGCTTCTTTTTATGTATTTCTAGGAATTGAATTGTTAAGATCAAAGTATTTTAATCTTGGCTTTTCATAGAGATGCTCACCTTGATTTATAGTGTCTGCTTTCACTCGTACTCATAAGACAGCTTTTGTGTTGTCTATGTCTATAAAAACAGTCATACTGGATTATTGCTGATGAATTCATTTTACTTTGATTACATAATTATCCTGTAATTAACCACTGCTATGGTTTAGGGCCCCAAAATATCAGTTTAAGGCAAAGGCAAACTGAGTCTGTAACTGTCTTGTAACATCTTTGTCCCAGTCTGTCTCTTCAGTAATATTCTCATCAGGTTTTCCCTGGAGGTCAAGTTAGGCAGCACAATTTAGTATTGGGCTCTTCATTGTGACTCTGAGTGAATCACAGGCAAGATAAAGAAGGTAAAACTCCCGCACTTGCAAGGCAGGCACCAGTACCACTGAGCTAAATCCCCAGCCTCTTGTGTTTTTAAACATTGTTTCATTATTTCTTCCTTTTCCATCCTGAGTCATGGTTATTTTTTGTCTGTCCGCTGAATCAGGTTGAAGAGCTCTCAGTATCCAATCTCCATCATTTACTGCAAACCTCTTATTATGTTTTTTATTCTCTTTTACCTTGCCATTCATTAGATAATACCATAGTGATAACATTACAAGTGTCACATAGTGATGTCATAATTAAGCACCTAAGTACAAAGGTGAGAGACAGAAATCTTCTGGTTTTATCACAGAAAGGGGAAAGATTTTATAAGACAATGTTTAAAACCTCCTACCTGGAAAGGAAACACAATAGTCAGTTGTAAAAGAACAGTTAAAGACTGGAAGGATTTATGACACTTTCACAACTGTGGTGCTTTCCATGTGATGTGATAACAAACACGAGGCACATGTGAGTCCATCTCATCCAGCGGCTCCAACTGAGAACTAGGGTGTATCACCGTGTAAGGAGTGGGACCTGGATTCATGTCATGATAACATTTAAAATATCCTGCATGTTTGAACCATAATGCACAGACACCTAAGTATTTCTACACGTAAAATCATGGAGAATTATTATCAGGTGTAAAGAATAACACACAATCTTAAGGAATTTTGTATTGTACTATTTAATGTCATGTTTTATAGTCACAATTCTTTGGGAAATTTGCTTCTTGTACATTAAAGTTTTTTCTTTTTCCCTTAGTTTTCTATTTTCTAGTATTTAGTCTTGTTCAGAAAACACATTTTTCTTCCAACAAAACCACAGGAAATATTTTAATGAGACTGATTTTCAAAAGCTTAATAATATAATCCTCTAGGTGTAGACCTTCGCTGTAAGTCCTCAAAATTATTTTTGCCAATATGTGTTATCATCTCCCATTTGAGTTACTTAAGTCACTTATACTTCAAAATGACAAAGAATTAAACATACAGATACACCGTACGAGGAAATGAAGGAGAGGAGATTAATGTAAGTAACAAAGGAATATATACATATCACTAGTGCCATCATCCACAGGTATAAATTAACGTTTTCTAGAATATATTTAAAGAGTGCTTCAGTATATCTTAGGACATAAGGGATTGATTAGTCAGACACTTTAAGTCTCAATAAATTAAATAGGGAGGCATGAAATATAGCTCATTCTTAAGAGAGAAACTGATACAATGGTGATAAATCTAATCTATAATTATATTTATTTTTTCCTTTATTGAGTTTACTGGTATATTTTAGACACATGTAAAATACATTTCTATCCAAATCAATTCCTTTACATATATCAGCATGGTTCCCTGTAGGATATGATAATTAAATGTGACCCATGATAACAATATGAATTTGGACAATATTTTCAGTCCTGCTGTTTTTCTTTAACTTTGAAAGTATTGATAAGTGAATAACCCACTAAGCACTACACACATAAACACATGTACACACACACTCACACCACACAACTACATATACCATATTTCTCATATGTGTTGTTGTTGTTGTAGTTTTACTTTGTTTTTGTTGGGACAAAAACTCGCTTTGTAGTTCAGGCTGGCTCTAAGCTCACTATGTAGCTCAAGTGAACCTTGAACTCACAGCAATCCTCCTGCCTCTGCCTCCAAAGTGCTGGGATTACAGGTGTGAGCCACCTCACCCGACATTGTTGTATATGGCTACTGCAGATTGAATTTGGGACCTTGCACTTGCAAGGCAGGCACCAGTACCACTGAGCTAAATCCCCAGCCTCTTGTGTTCTTAAACATTGTTTCATTACTTCTTCCTTTTCCATCCTGAATCATGGTTAGTCTTTGTTTGTCCACTGAATCAGGTTGAAGAGCTCTCAGTATCTGACCTCCATCAGTTACCACAAAACTTTTACTATGTTGAAAAACTCTTTTGAAAAATAGTCTATGTACTTTGTTTCCATGTCTTCATCACAACTTCCTTCATAAAACTATGGCTCAAATAAAATCCTTAATAATTAAGCCTGAACTCTTGGTCTGTGCTTCCAAGGCTGCCCTTTGAGCAGTCTTTGCATCTAATGGAAGATACTTCTCAATTAGGTTACTTCATTAGCCCTTGAACTGGTCCAATCTCTATTTTTATTTCTCTAGATGTTATTGTCAGCAATATCTAGAGCTTTATCTTTAAATATAAAGCCAACTCAGCTCACTACTCACCTCAAAACTTTAAATGACTTCACTTTTTATTTAGTCATTTTCCCAGAACTTGTTCTGCATTTGCATGCTCCCTATTGCACATATGAAGCTGGAAACCATTTTTTCTGTAGGTTCCATTGTGTCAGTTGATTCACTGTTTTTCCAAATATATCAACCCTACTCATGTGTCAGGGCCTTTAGACATCTACTGGTCTTCTGAAATTCCCCTTTCTCCCAGTGTTTACAAATACACACTGTATCTAACTCAAATGCCATCTCTGAAGTGATTAAGCTTTCACTCATAATCACTGAATCATATAAAGAAGGCATCCCTACCGTACTTACTTATTTCTTTTTAAATGAACCTAGACAGCCAGGCATTTAGTTTAGTGGTTAATTAAACAACTTTGTATCATGTGAGAAATTGAGTTGGATTTTATTACAGAACAAAAGCAACCAAAAAAATGTGCAATTCCTACAATATGTCCTGACAGGCTCTGTGTTTCTATGTATTTTGTTTAAACCTGTTTACCCATCTAGAATCTAAGCTCACTGTGAATAGAATCTTGCCTTTTTTTTTTTTAAGTTATTTGAGACAGGGTCTTGCTTTGTAGTTTAGGCTGATCCTGAACTCTACCTCAAACTCAGCAATCCTCCTGCTTCTGCCTTCTGAGTTCTGGGATTAGATACATTAGCCATCATGCCTAGCACTGTGGTATGCAGTACTGGGGACCAAACTCAGGACCTTGTGTTTACCAGGCAGAC
Organism: Petromus typicus; assembly: GCA_004026965.1. Lineage (NCBI taxonomy): Eukaryota > Metazoa > Chordata > Mammalia > Rodentia > Petromuridae > Petromus > Petromus typicus. Next base: position 40,936 of record PVIR01011173.1, read on the forward strand.
ACTGGAATCAATGAGCTAAATCCTCATCCTGAATTTTGTCTTTTTTATTCACCTACGGGAGTAGCTGCTCCACTTTGGATCATGTACATAAAAATAAATTCTTGAATCTTTTTTAAAAACATTCATCTGATTGCCTTCTTGCTTATAAAACTGAAAAAAGTAAATACAAGTATATTGTAGAGTTGATTAAAAAGAGTTCCATATACTACCCACACAGCTTGAAAACTATACTTTTTTCAGAAAGTTTTTATGCTACAACCCAAATCATTGCAATAGAAACTTCAGCAATATTTTTAAATGCTTTACAAAAAAACATAATTCTATGTGTCTTTTTGTTTATATCTCACGTTGCTCTTATTTCTCTGTAAAATATTTCCTTTTGCATTCAGGAAATGATATTCAGAGTCAGAGATCAAAACAGCTAGCCAAAAGGGAAAACTGTCTTAGAAAAATATCCCATTTTTATTTTTCCATGTCTATTTAAATAAATTTAATAAAATATTCATTTCTGAAATTAATACATATGATTATAATTTATAGAACTGGAACACTTACAACCCTATCTACCATAACTTATTTATTACAATTTTGAAAGTGATAAACTATGTGAAACCAAGCCAAGGAGGCAGGGATTTTTGTTTGTTTGTTTCTTCATTTCTATCACATTTTTTTGCATTAATGAAGGTGGTAATATAGAGAAATATTCAAATCTATTAACAATTCATTACTGGTGATGTTGTGCACAGCATAAAATTTATATAGGCTCTGTGAATCTCCACCGACAGTTGGAAAACTGAATAAGCTCAAACATTTTCATACCTACCTCTTCCTTCACTCATGTCCAGTATAAATTCCATTGGGATAATGTTGAAAAATTTCGTTTACGTATTTATCCTTAAACTCATCCCTCTAGTCCTGCCCTTTCCACTCCTCTACACATTCCACTCATTTCCATTTAACTGTTTGATTTTCAAGTTCAAATACTCTTCAGTCACCACATTTTTCATAATTCATAGTGTAGTATTATAGAGAAACATTCAGAAATATTCAATTTTAACTTTTGAGCCTACAATACCTTCAGTGTTTATATAATTCCCCAGCTATTATTATTTGCTATTTTCTTACTACATTAATCATTTTCAAATATTCAGTTCTCCTAAACCTCCTCCTCCCCGATTCTACTGGAAAACAATCAGACCCGGGAATATCACCAACTTACTGTCTACTTAATCTGTAACTTTCATTATCTCGCTTCTCCTTTCTAGCAGAGAACTGGAGACCAACGCTAAGTGCTGTTTGCATCCAACTGAGATGTTGCATGAACATCTTTCAACAAAGACGCTGTGCTGCTCAGAGCATTGGACTTCATTAGAATTTAGTGGACCCTTTGAATGCCTATAGAATTAGCCTTAATTATATGACACTTGATTTATCTCAATATCATTTATAGAAAAAGCTAAACAAATACATCTCTCTAAGCCAGGTTTTGGAAAATAACAATTTCCCAATAAAAATTAGTTTAATATCAATATTTAATACTCATATTTTTGTAAGAATATACAAATTGATTTAACAAATTCAATAAAATATTCTGATTTAGTAAATAAAGGATAAAAAGTCCCCTTTCCCCTTTCTTTTTCTCTGCTGTCTCTCCCACAATATGAAATCTCTAATATTTGTTTTTTCTTACTTTGTCTTCTTTAATTGAAGTCCTTTACTCTTTCTAATTCCTTTGCCATTTGACTAAGCTATCTAGATGCTGTCACCTGGTTTTTAATGTATGTCTATCGATGTTTTTCTTGCCACTTATTTAGTTTGTTTTTTTTAAAAAAAAAATGCATATTCCAGACATTTTATTTTGATCAATAAGGCCCTCATTTTCCTTTAATGATCATTTCTTTCTTTATGCTTGGCCCAAATTAACTCACTTTTAATGTCTCTACTGTACATGTTTTCTTTTGATCCTGGATTTCTCATGATCATATTTGCTGTAGCTGGAAGACTCTTCACTTTTGTTGCTTTGTTTACCCTTGAGAGTCTGTAGGTCTCAGCTCAGTGTTCACCTTCAAAAACCCCAACACCAGTCAAAGTTATATAGTGGACTCTGTCCATATTTTTCTCCACTAGAAATTTTCTTATAACTTATCTGTTAAATTATGTGTTTGATTTGCTTCACTGCAACTTCTCAGAGAGAATCTCGTCCAAATTTCTAACCATTTTTTCCCTGGCACTTAGAAAATCCTCTGGCAACATCAATATTCATGAAGATTTGCTGAACCAGCTAATATATAATCACAGACTATGAACAGAATATCATAAAAGTGAAAGAAAATGTTATGTCCAAATAAATGTAAGCATTATGATCTGCACTGTAACATGAAAATTAACCTAATTTAACATTTACTATGATGGATTTGACTTATATTATTTTTACATTACATGGGAACTGAAAATATAGCTGTTACTCCACTCAAGGTAAGTAAAATTTATTTATATGCAGAATTATAATTTTATGTCTTCTTATCTTGTAAAATTCTTTTGGAATTATATTTCAATATTATTCAAAATTTATTTTCTTCATGTAACTACGTACCAGTATTATTTAGAATAGTGAAGAACTGAAGCAACCCAAAGATTTAAATAACAAGGCATGGAAATAAAATCACATGCTCAACAGGCTGGATAATGGGCTGTTATGCATCCATAATAATGTATATTATGAAGAAATTTTAGCACTCAATGAGTGCATGAACATTATGTACAGAAAAATATGTGGAAAATAAAATGCAGGAAAACCTGATTATACTTACATTAAAATAATAGATATGTTTCAAAAAAAGTTTAAGAATATGTCTAAAATAAAACCATTGTTATGATTGAGTGTTGACATAACTTACTGCCTTTTTTCCCATTCCTGAATTTTCTATTTCTATATTTAAATAAAGTTGTTTAATAGTTGAACAAAACCATTCTTGCAGTTTTATGCATTGTTATGTAACTCTCTGCTGGCAGAGGTTGTTACTATGTCACACAACGTTGCCTGACAGCCCAGGACATCCTTTGAAATCTAGACGGAAGTCTCTGTGATCTCTTAATCTTTGCATGTTGCTTGTCCCCCAAAACTAGCCCCACAAAGACGATGCCAACATATACCACCATCAGGCAACAGACTGACCACTTTGAACCAGAGGTTACAGAGACCTCTGAGTACTCAGATGGCTGAATATGGAAAACAAATCTGACCCAAGACATCAAATAGTGAGGAACCCATTCTCTAGATATCCCTGTCATTCAAAACCAAGGGTGCTCTTCTCCAGTAAAAGAATTACACTTTTATATTTTTGAGTGTTTCATGGGTGAGATTTTGCTGATTGCTGAGATACCTTCAAAACGTCCCTCTTCTTGTCTATGGACAAAATAATTGGTTCACTTTAGGGCCCCTAATCTTGTTAGCACTCACACCTCTTCTGGCTCCATGATAACATACCTGTCCTATAGTCTAACTTCCATCAGAATTCTTGTTCCCAACTGAAATCTGAGTCTAACCTTTATTTTCTGCATTTCTATCTACCTTCTGGTCTTACTAGGTCTAACTAGAGTCATCTATCAGTATCTTTTTAATATATTTTTCTTCCTTATGTATATTGGGGGTTGGAAGGTCAGAGGAATGGGAACAATTGAGAAGTCATGTCACATACTCTTACAAATTCTCAATGTCAATTGTGACCATAATGAGTATATAAAATGCATCAATAAAATCAATTAATACATTTCTGTTTGTAAGAATCTGTTTTATTCCATATTCTGCGAAACTATTTGAAAATACTGATATAAATGATAAAACTATTATTATAGTTTATTATTTTTTTACCAATTTTTTTATATAGAAAACTGTGAAAACAATATAAGAGCAAGAAAGTATTCTGAGCCTTCTCTGGCCTGCATCTTCAAACCTCTCCATAACTCTTTCCCACAAAACAGTTTCAAAGGTTCCTACACCTCACAGTCAGGTAAAGTGACAGCAACAATCTAGTACTCTGGCACCAGTTTTCTTTGTTCTCTTTTCTATTGCTGGAACAAAATATGCAACATCCACAGCTGAGAGGGGGGTAGTTTAATATGTCTCATGTTTTGAGGAACTCCATCCATGGTCACAGCGAACTCCATGACAGAACTGTCATGGCGGAAGAAAGCTGCTTGCCTCCCTGCAGCCTGGAAACACAGGACAGAAGAAGGAGTTGGAGCAAGAATCCACCCATCCAGGCTGCACCTCCATCACTCCACTGTCCACGCAGATCCCACCCCACCTCCAAATAGCATTTTTAGCTATGATTTTGTCAGTGGATTTGTCTATCAGTGACTATAACTGTCTCATGATACAATAATCTGAATATTCAGGTCTACCCTTGAGACTTTTGGAGTCAACTAAATTCCAAATCCACACACTGATTTTACCCAGAATTGGTCTCATTAGGTGTATTACTGGAGTCTTCTGTGAAACAATGGTCAAGTGAACGTAGAAATGACACTTATGAAAGCTAAAAGGAAAAAAATTAAGTTTAACTGCCCAATTATGGCATCAGACTCAATGAAGATTATATACTTGTGCAGAAGGAAAACTGAGCACAGAGAGCTGTTCACACTCTGATGCAGTTCCAACCTACTTACGGCCTCCACAGCAGACAGTTCATTGGATAAAAATGGTCAGCACACTGAACCTCAACATATCCTTTCTTCACCTTGGTGCTCAAGTGAGCTGTGATTTGGCCTTGAGTTGGCTCCTAGAGATAGTTACAACAATATAGACTTACAGTCCCTGCAGCTGAGACAAGTCTTTTCTTGAAGCTAGATCCTAGAGTCACATTCAGTGTACCATTCGGTGTCAACCCAGTCTACATTTTTGTGCTGCTGTTCTGTTCCACATTGTGTGTGGTTCATTTCAGAGCTCCCCATTGTACACATTTGGTATAATCACATTGGGCCTGGATACTTTGTTAACTGCTTTCAGTTTACTAATAATTATTCATATGAACAGCTATCTGTTTATAATGATAAAAGGCAAATTATCGAGCTGATTGCATTCATGCTTTGCTACAAAAATAAGTCAAATAAATTGTCTACTAATCACCTTCCAGGAGAAACAATATTTTATATTATAAAAATCACATTGCTGGAATTTCTCTCTGGCATAATATAATACTGTTTAAACTACTCATTATTCATCACTGTATTATTTTAGAGCCCTTGTGTAGAAATCGCCACTGTTGGGCAGGTGAGCTACTTTGTCCAATGAATGTAAGAAAATGTGTCATGAGGAAGTTCTGAAGCTATCGCATTTTAACTGTTGATATAAAATTTATATACTTTCTCTTACACGAGACTTGTGAGTACTATGAGCTCTAATGGGAGATGTATGAGAATTTTTAAAAATCAAGAAAAAAGTTGATGTAAAAAATGAATGACATATGTATGCACAGCTGTGCTGACATAAAAAAGCGTGAGGTAGAAATAAAATAATTTTAAGCTTTTGAAAAAGTTTTAGTCTTGCTTACTTAAAAAGTACAATCTAGTCTAGAAGACTCAGAAAGCTTTATATTTCCTTTATAATAACAAGTCAGCTTTATAATTATAATATAACTTTAGGGGTTCAACATGATAGAATATCATGCATCCCTGGGCCAGTTACTTCACATTCAATACATTTGCTCATTTGCCAAAGAGCATTACGATTTTTTAATGACTGTCAAAATAAACAAGTAAAGCAGAAAATGCTCAGGAGAGTACCTAGAAATTTCTCTATCATTTTTCCTTTCTCTTTAAACTGGCAAAGATGATCTTTTAAGCTTTCAACTCATCATGACAAATATTCTAGAGTCATACGTTCATAATATTAATGTGTTCTTCACTTCAGACAAAACTCCTCATGTCATCTTATGTACCAGTATTCCTGTTGAAAAAGTCATCCCAGATAGCTTTAGGACAACTTAGAAAATACTTTAAAATACTTGAAACAAGTAATGGAAAATCAAACAAAAAGCTTTTGGGAAGCTATTCTTTCCACCAACACGTTCTCAATGATGAGAAAAACTATTCCTTCTAACTTCTTACCAGGGGCAAATACAAAAAAAAGAACTTTTATTTCTTGGAAATCCAGTAGTTTCTTTTTCTTTAACTTTTCTACATCTATTTTTACACACACACAAGATATAATTTATCATCTGTGTGCAACATTAATTTTCATTGCACCCATTTTTGTAATTCTGTAGGTGAAATATATATAATTAAGCTAATAGATACCAATCAAACATATTTTTAAAATATATTGATTTATCAGTGAAAGAAAATAAAGTTAAAAAGCCTTAAGTTACTTAGCAACTATTGTTTTATGTGGTATATATTTTCCACATATATTCTTCTTCCCTCTTTATTTTGTTTCCATTTAGGTTCTTATTGTACAATGTCAATGTCATTCACACAAGACTTTAATGAAATCTCCACTGAACAGTGGAACTTCTAGGGTCTTTCTTCAAATCTAACTGTACGGACTGAATTTTCATATTTTTCTTTACAAAGTTAATTTATCACAAAATACATCAAAACATTTTAAATAGCTACTAATCACATACTTTATTTTTAAAAGGAACAATTTGAAAAATACATAAATAGTATTAGGTAAGAATTACTGTTTTTTTAAAGTCTAGCTTCATATTAACAATGACAATTTATGTCCATAAAGCTTGTTGGTCAAAAATAATCTGGAAACTTAAAAAATATTGCTCAAACTATGAAAGTCAAAAATGTATACTTGTTAACTTATATATTAAACTATGCTTTATTGCTCATGCTCTTTATAATAAA
>PVIR01011174.1:0-12491 GCA_004026965.1 Petromus typicus
TGGAGACCCACACCCAGCAGCAACCAGTACCACATACCACAGTGCCGGGCGTGGTGGCTCACACCTGTAATCCCAGCACTCGGGAGGCAGAGGCAGGAGGATTGTGATGTGAGTTGGAGGCTGAGCTCAGGGCCAGCCTAAACCACAAAGCGAGACCCTGTCTCAAAAAAAAAAAAAAAAAAAAAGATATTGTATATATAGAGAGTCTTCTCTCATTTCCTGTGTCACTGTGTTTTGAATTTGATTTTTTGTTATAAAAAACCTGTGATAAATCTATTTTTAAACAAAATGGAAAAAAGTTTACAAAAGAAAAAACATATAGAAAAATAATAACTTGCTGCATATGTCCCCAAAGAGAAAAATGAAGCAGAAAACACCAATATACTCAAATAATAGGGGGTTCTTTTTCTTATGTTTTTTAACACAAAATACAAGCAAAGGACACAGATACTTGAAACCAAGCTCAGGAGCAGACACAGTCCTGGAAACCTTAAATACAAGTAACGCAGATGTTTGTTTTTCCTTTGTCCATGCAGACACATACAGAGACAGAGCTATGGGAAAATTAAGCGTCACAGAAGACCACACACTTAAGCGTCACAGAAGACCACACACAACTCGACCAAAGCATGTTGCACCTATATGAATTTGATATTTTGTAGCAAAATATTTTATTTTTCTTCTCACTTATTTTAGTGTAAATTCTATATTTCCTTTGTCGTTATCATGGATATCACATATAATTTTTTGTTTTGTTTTGCTATCTTGGTTTCTTGGACAGGATCTTGCTATGTAGTTCAGAATGTCCTTGAACTCATTGTTTAGCCCAGGCCGGCCTCAAACAGGAGGTGATGCTCCTGCCTCAGCCTCTGAGTGCTGAGATTATAGGCATGTGTCACCATTCCCAGCTTGCATATAACATAGTAAAGTCATAACACTGTAGTTTGTATTTTTATCAGTTTAATTCCAATAATATACACTTGATCTTAGCCAAAAGGCCAAGAAGTGATGTCCAATAACATACAAACATTCCTCTTATTTACAGTTATGTGGCCACTGATTTTAGTTATTGATGTCACAAAATTACCTTTGCACACTGTATGTCAAAAAATATAAACAATGAGTTCATTTTAAAAGCATTAATCTTTAAATTATTTTGGAAAACATAGGATTACAAATTAAAGTTATAATAATGCTAGCTCTTACACTAATTTTTTTACTTCTTTATTATCGTCAGTCATGTAGAAAATATAAAAATGGAATTATAGACTGTTGTAATACTGTCTCTTATAATTGTCAGTATATTTACCTTTACCAAGATCTTTATTTTGTATTGAAACTTCAGGTTAATTTCCAGTTCCCTTTCATTTTAACCTGGCAGAACTCCCTTGAACATTCCTTGTGGCTCACTCTAGTGGTAAAAAATAATCTCAACATTTATCAACAAATATTTTAATTTCTTCCTTGCTTTTGAAGGACTGTTCTGAATACAGGATTCTTGGTTGACAAGGATGTCCCTGTCCATTTGGTTATGGTTTTGCTTTAGCATGTTGAATATACCAGCCCACTTTGTTCTGACCTTCAGAAATTGATGTGTGATATAATATCTGCTTATTGCAGACACTTTGTAATGAGAATGTGTTTTCTTCCAGCACTGAAGATTCTCTCTCTTTCAACAGTCTGATCACCATCCATCCCAACGGGAATCTTTTTTCATTCACCCCACTTACACACACTGTGTTTCTTGCATGATTACATTCACGTCTTTAACCAAATTTAGAGTTTGCAGGCACTTTTCCAAGCAAACTCTGACAATTTTTCTGCTCTTTGAATTCCTACAATATGGATGTTGGTCTGCTTGATGTCATCTCAAGGCCCCACAATCAGTGTTCATATTTCTTCAGTCCTGTCTTTCTGTTTTTCAAACTTAGTAATTTCCATTGCCCTATCTCCAGGATTGCAGATTTTTTTCTTCTGCTTGCTCAAGTTGCATTTGGATTTGTCTTCTGTTAATTTTTAAATTTCAGCTATTGTTTGTTTCACACTGTATAATTTATTTTGGTTTCATTTTAGTTTTCTGATAATTATTTTGCGTATGTTGTTCTGTATGGAATTTTTCACTGACTTTCTCCGGATTTCCATTGCTTCTCTGAGATCCTTAGCACACACTTGCTTTACAGTCTCTCTCCAGCAGGCCTGCCCATGGTCTTTCCAGCGGACAGGTTCTTTGGCTGGTCTTTTCCTTGTGAATGGGAACTACTTCCCTGTTTCTTTACATGCCACCCATTATTGAAAATCAGATATTTATGAGACTATGGTAATTCTGGAAATCAGACTCTCCTCCTTTTTTCAAGTTCTACTGCTTTTGGTTGTTTGGGGCCATGTGCCAAGGATCAGCTATAGGTCATCCCGTGTCTCTTTCTTGAATCTGTATCTCTTGTGAGTCACATGCAGACACATCCCAGTTCCCTGGTACGGTGTATACAGTGGCTTTCTTCCTACAGTCCGAGAAGATTTGTTCCTCAACATGAGAAGAAGACAAAACTTGAGAAGGGTAAAGAGAAGACTTATCAGTCTTCTAAGTGAAGTTATTTCATCTGAGGTAAAAGGGCTCTTAAGAACAGAAGGAGATGTAACTATGACCATCCATTTGTGTGTCTGCACCTCTGTGATCAGAAGCCTCAATTAAGAACCTGATCACAGATCCCAGACATTGGAAGACAAAGTTTTTATCACTGACGCTGGTTCCCACGAGCTACATGCAAACTTCTCCAGTAACACATGCACAGGGCTGCCGTGGGTGTGTGTGGAGAGGCTAATGCACAGGCGGGAACAGTGCTAAGAGCTGATATACACTGTAATTAACTGTAATTTACCATGAAAATTTTCCTCTGGGAATTGCAAACATTCAATAGACTCCAAAACTCCATATTCTTTTTGTCAGATTATGAAGAGATTCTTGTCTCAGTGGGGAGTTGGTTCCTGCTATTTCCTACTCTTCCACGTGCTCAGAATCCTTCTCCCTGTTAAACATTTTCAAGGAATACAGAGACTATGAATACCAATATTTCTGTGAACTGAGGTGTTTCTTTTTAAAATACAGAAGAGAAAAAATGATTAACATAACCACCTGTTTCTACTTGAAGGAAATTCTAGCACACAAATGCATTTATGTGGACTACTGCTTCATGACATCACCAAGAAACCATGGGTTGACTTCACATCATTACTCTACCATGCAAATATTATTCCTACTAATGCCAAGATGTTGCAATTCAAGATGTGGAGTAAATGATGAAAGAATGAGATCCTCAAGAGAAAGTTAGATGCATGTAAAGTGTGGGCTCTGAAAGAGCTGACATTCATGCTTCATCGTGAGACTCATATGGAATGTAATTTATTAATGTATTCGCTCATTTCCTCACTCATTCAAGAAATTTTATTGGCTGCCATTGTCCCCAAGCAGTATTCTAGACATGGAATATATACAGTGAACAAAAGACAAAAATCTCTTTCCTGTAAAAATTACATGCAGGCAGGCAGAAACTGGTAATTACAACAAATACATAAAATATAAAGCAGGGAGGGTTGCAGATTTAGCTCAGTGGTTCTGATGCCTGCCTTGCAAGTGCAAGGGCCCAAGTTCAATCCCTGGTAACCATATACAACAATGTTAGGTGTGGTGACTCACGCCTGTCATCCCAGCACTCAGGAGGCAGAGGCAGGAGGACTGCTGAGGACCAGGCTGAGTTCAGGACCAGCCTGAACTACAAAGTGAGACTTTGTCAAAAAAAAAAAAAAAAAGATATATATAAAGATATATATGTACATAGATAGATATAGATATAGAGAGAGATAGATTAGGGAATAGGAAAGAGGAGTCACAGGATGGGGGAAAGTGTTGCTATTTCTTATACAGTGCTTCCTCTCAATAGTAAATAATCTATATTTGAATAGCTATTAGTTCACACTGTAGTCAATTTCTGTCCAGTTAATATGCAACACTGACATTAGCCCTACTTCACCTTAAGATTCTTTTGATCTTTTTCCTTATTGAATTCAAATACACCAAAATCGTGTGCCTGTTGCTTAGTGGATCAGAGGGTTCGATGCACAAAAACCTGAATAAACAACCCTCCTCCCTCCCCTTAGCGCTGTACAGAATTATTAGTGATTCTCTAAAGAACTTGTTAAAATGCCAACATAGTGCCACAGAAAACACGTCAAATAAAGATTTGTTTTCTTTATGAAAAAAATGTGTTTAATGAGGGTTTATGGGGTTTTATAAAAACACCTTAACACCTTAAAGACCTAAAGGAGAAAAAGCTCTATTTAAGTATCATACACCGATAGCAGACCACCCAATGCTCACGACTAGAAGCCTCAAACAGACCCATCCTTGGAAGCCTATGTGGAGACCCTTAATTTTACAGCCATTTTAATTGTATTTGGGTTATTACCTCATGCCCCAGCAAACACCTACAGTATTTAATAAAATGAGAGCAGAATACTATTCTAGTTAAAGTATGTATTAACTAAAATCATAAACTCAGTATATCTCACCATAAATTAACGGGGTGTTTAGTGTTTTGCCTTTAAACTGTATTTATTTTCTTATAACATGGTACACTTCAGTATATACCAAATCACTTTTAACTGACTTCACAATTAGACTTTATCTCTAGCTCTTGTATTCACAAACACACCTGTCATCAATATTTTAAAGTGATAAGAATAGTTAATCATGGGGCGGGTGAGTTAGCTCAGTGGTTCCGGCACCTGTCTTACAAGTCTAAGGGCCTGGGTTCGATTCCCGGTAACCACATACAATTCTGGGCGTGGAGACTCACGCCCAGCAGCAATCAGTACCACATACCACAATGCCGGGTGTGGTGGCTCACGCCTATAATCCCAGCACTTGGGAGGCAGAGGCAGGAGGACTGCTGTGATGTGAGTTTGAGGCTGAGCTCAGGGCCAGCCTGAACTACAAAGTGAGACCCTATCTCAAAAAAAAAAAAAAAAAAAAAAAGAATAGTTAATCAGCTCTGAAAATATTCAGAAAGGTGACTATTAAAAAATCACCAAGGCTATTGCTGGGCATGGTGGCTCATACCTGTAATCCCACCACACAGGAGGCAGAGGCAGGATTGCTGTGAGTTCGAGGCCTGCCTGGACTCAGGGCCAGCCTGAGCTACAAAGTGACAGGCTGTCTAAAAAAAAAAAAAAAAAAATTGAGAAGAAAAAAGTCTGTATTTTGTAATCATGGGATCTAGTCAGAGTTCTACTATATACATCAATGCTGTTTTCAAACACCAAAAATTAGGGTTTCCTACACCAAAGAAAAAGAAAATCTTGAGAAAAATTTTAATTCTCCATTTTTTACTTGTCTATAATCCACTTGTGGATTTTTTTTTTTTTTAAACAGGTCTCGCTTTGTATTTCAGGCTGGCCCTGAACTCACTAGGTAGCCCAGGGGAGTCTTGAACTCAGCAATCCTCTTGCCTCTTCCTTCCGAGTGCCGGGATTACAGGCCCAGGATTGTGGTATGCGGTACTGATTGCTGGTAGGCATAAGTCCCCATGCCAGGCATTGTTATATGTGGTAACAAGGGATCGGACATGAGCCTTTTTGCTTAGTAAGGCAGGCGTTGGAACCCCTGAGCTAAATCCCTGGCCCCATTTTATGGATTCTTAATTTTTGCTTCAGTGCTTTGCAAATAATAATAATCAAGAACAACATAGTGAATTAAGGACTGTTTTTTTGTGTGTGTGATCCTCTCTGCCTAGATTTTCTAGGGCAACTCCCTTAATTACTGTTACAGGGGCTCACGTGTTTTAAGCTTGGTCCCCAGCTGAGGGCGCTATTGAGAGGTGCCATGTCTTGGAGGTGGAGCCTCGCTGGAGGAAGTAGGTCATGGGGGTGTGACGTGTCAGAGGAAGGGTGTATATTATCTCCAGCTCTTGACTTTCTCTCCCATGTTTCTTCTGAGCTGCCAGGCGGTGAGCAGCCTCCTCCTCCACCTCCTCCCAACACTGATATTCTGCCTCACTTTCAGACCCAAAGTAACACCAAGGATGGAAACCTCCAAAACCATGAGCCATAACCAAGCTCTCCTCCATAAACTGTTCTCAGGTATTCTGTCGTGTGCACAGAAAACTAACACTGTTGCCAAATTTGTAGCAGGCTTTATTCCCTTGCCTCACTATTCCTTAACTTACTACAATTAAATTTAAATAAAATCTGCAGCTCTCTCCCCCCACCCCACTCTCCTTACACTGAAAGTCTGTTCAAATCTCTCAAAATCCCTTAATTGCAAAAGTCCTCAGCTGACTAGATCTCTCATTTTGGGGGAGTGGGGATTCTAGGGGTCATATTCAGGATGTCGTGCTTGCAAGGTAGGCGCAGCACACTGAGCTACCTCCCTCGCTGTCACCTCTGACTTTCTTCCACTTCTTCCTCCATGACATTCTCCTGAGCTTCTGCTCATGACCATCTTGGCTGTCGGTTGCCCTGTCAGAGCCACTTCTATGTCTCCTCCACCGGGATTATTTTTTCTCTAAACTTCTCGTAATGATTTAGGTCATATATCATCCTGTACAGTCTTCTCCTTCCACTCTGCAATTACTGTTTCTGTGATTCCATCTCAATCTATCAATTACAGATTAAAATTCAAATTAAATGCGTGATGCTGCCCTTCTGCCCCCAGAATCAGTTCTTCCGTGGGGTTACCTATCTCCCTGAAGAATGTAATTGCTCACCCAGTGCTGGTGCTAGAAGCCTGGGCAGATGTCACCAGAAATTATCCTTTCTTTTACTCCTCACATACAGTTGACAGTCTGAATAAAACAGGACCCTTGCTGAATTTTAGTTTTAGATACATGAAAAATAATTTTTATAACAGCACTGTATTTCTAAAATATTGAAATTTAACTGTGTACACTGTAATTTATTTGGCAATAGCACATCTAATCAAACATTAAGCTCCTGTTACAGTTTGAATTTCAGGTCCCACCTTCAAAGACTTTATGCATTGAAGGCTTGATCCTCAGTGCAGTGCTGCACAGAAGTGGGGACCAGAGGTAAATGGACCCTGAGGACGCTGACTTCATCAATAGGCTGATCCACTACGAGTTCAGAGCTGATGGGCTGTTAGGAGATGGGCCCCAGCTGGAAGAAGTATATCCTTAGAGGTCTGTCTCTGAAGGATATTTCCCGTCCCCAGCCCCTTTCTCTCTGTCTTTTTGTTTCTCCCCTCCCTAGTTTAATCTTTTCTGCCTGCCAGTATGAGGTTAGCAACTTGCCTCTGCCATGCCTTTCTGTCTCTGTATTTCTTTCTCAGAACCCCGATGACCATGGACTAAAACATCAGAAATCATAAGCCAAAACAAATCTTTCCCTTTTAAGTTGTAGAGGTCAGATTTTATCCTTGCAATGGAAAGCTGATCAATACTGTTCTCAAATATTTTTTCAAGTCATTTCATATCCTTTTACTTCCCACTACCTGTCCTAGAGGTACCCACCATTGTTTCTTGTAGACATGGCCTACCAAACACACCCACTGAATGTTACATCTCCCCTAAAATCCATCCTTTACACAGTGATCAGAGGGATCTTTTTTAAACCCAAGAATCATATCATTCTTCCTCCTGTTTTCCCCCACTAAATTCCTTACGATTAACACTCCCATAATGGTGTCTGCCTCCTAGCCTACTTTTCAGTGATTCTATTGAGTTTGCCATGTTTTAGTCACAATTATCTTATTTGTATTCTTTAAAATCATTAAACATTATTTGTTTACATATACTGTTTCCACTACCCCAAATTTTACAGGCCAAATTTTACACTTACAACCAAATTTTTAAAGTAATTTATTGAGATGAAATTCACACAAAATAAAATTAATCACTTAAACAATTAGTGGGATTTCATGCATCTGCAATGTTGTGCAATAACTGCCTTTGTACTGTTCCAAAACATTTCCAGTGCTTCAGAGTAAAACTCCATATCCTAGGAGCAGTTTCCCCCTAGACAACCACCCACTCAGCCCTGGCACCTATCAAACTTTCTCTGCCCTCTTGAACTCGCTTATTCTGGACACTTCCTATAAATGAGATCATGTCCTTTACCACCTTTCACGTCTGGCTTCTCTCATTTTTAGTATTATATGTTGGAGGTTCACTTGTGCTTTGCATGTATCAGTACTTTTTTCACTTTCTGGATGAATATATTCCATTGTAAGTCCATATCACAGTTTCTTAATGCATTCGTCTCTTGATGGACATTTGGGCTGTTTTCACCTTCTGAGTATTGCTAATAGGTTCCTATGGACATGCACGAGCACATGCGTGCTTTGATATATCTTTTCAGTTCTTTTGAGTTTATGCATAGGAAGGAGAAGAACTGTGAGTTTCAAAGTTAATTCTGTTTACATTTTGAGGAACAACCAAATTATTTTCCATGGTGTTTGGGCCATTTTATAATCCCACCAGCAATATATGAGGATTGAAACTTCTCCATATTCTTCTTGACTATAACACCTGGTATTTCATTTGGAGCCATCCTAGAAGTGAAGTTATGTATGTTATTTTCACTTTTATTCCCCCAAACAATGATTTTGAGCACTTTTCATATATTTCCTAGAAATTTATATACCTTATTTGAAGGACTATCTACCCAAATCCTTGGCCCAATTTTAACTGGTTGTCTTTTTATATTGTATTGTGAGCATTTTTTTTTTTTTTTTTTTTGAGTCAGGGTCTCATTTTGTAGTTCAGGCTGGCCCCGAACTCACTATGCAGTCCAGGCAAGCCCCAAACTCACAGCAATCCTCCTGCTTCTGCCTCTCAAGTACTGGGATTACATGTGTGAGTCACCATGACTGGCACTGTGTATTTGGTTACTGGGCATTGAACTCAGGACCTTGCGTTTGCCAGGCAGACGCTGGAACCACTGAGCTAAATCCCTGGCCTATGAGCACTTTTTATATATTCTAAAAACCATACCCTTGGAAGATACATAATTTCTAAAAATTTTCTTCCACTCTGAGGGTTGCCTTTCACTTTCTTTTTAATGTCTATAGATGCACAAAAGTTGCCCAGGAAGTCTTCTGATGAATTCTAATTTATATCTATTTTTTTTCTCTTATTGCTTGTGCTTTTAGTGTAAGATCTGAGTCAACTTCCAAAATCCATCATCATGAAGATTTACCTCTATATTATCTTCTAACAGTTTTATGGCTTTAGTTCTTATCCTGTATTATTGATCCATTTTAAGTTCATCTTTGTACATGATGTAAAAGTCTAAATTGATTCCCTGGCCTATGAATATCCATCAAGTTGCTCTTTTCCCCCTTGCATTAGTGAGGATTGAACCTGAAACTTCTGTACTAAGCTAGATTTCCAGTCTTTTTCTTATTTTTTATTTTGAGACAGTAGCCGAAGCCAGGCTCCTGTTCGTCATCAACCTGTCTCAGCCTCCCAGAGTTTCGGGATGAGAGGCACATGCCACCACACCAGCCAACAGGAACTCTTAGATGTTTAAATATTCCTGCTATAAACGTTGTGTTTGATTCCTCTGCAGTATCTGCCCACCCCTTTTTTTACTCATAGAATTTTAACTTGAGTCTAGCTACAATGTCCCCATTCCAGGCTGCATTTCCTGGCTTCATTGTTGAGGGGCCAACACATGAGATGCAAGCAGGGCTGTCAGGTGATATTCAGAAAGGACTGAGACAGGTGGAAGGCAGCTTTGCCTGTCTTTTGTTCTGTCTTCTTCCAGCATGGTGTGCGGACACAATGGCTGGAGCCCAGCAGATGTACTGCACCATAACCTGAGGTGACTTTGAGGGCAGAAGCTGTGAGTCAGGATCAGAGAAGCACAAAGGAGGACAGTACCTCATTCCTTGAAGGTTGCGGTGTTTCAATCTCACCCTGTTTACTTTAAACTTCTTTTACATAATAGAAAAAAATTTTAAATATACTTCTATATTATTTGGAGATATGTTTGCCTTATTTAGATAAAACATTGTTATTATTTCATGTACAAAGTGAACCAGTAAAAAAAATATTTGTGGTCTTCCTTTAGCCTACACTGGGGACACATAAGACATTGTAAAAGTTCAGAATTTGGGGGAGCAGGGGATGGAAAAAATGAGAATTAAGTCATGTCATGTACTGGTACAAATTCTCAATGTCAGTTGTGATCAGAACATGTATATAAGGGGTATCAATAAAGCCAATTAAAAAATGAAAAAACAAAACTTCATAGAAATAGTGGTATATGTCTGCATATAGATACATATACTGCCTACACTGAGAGGCTGTTATGGTTTGAACTTTAAATGTCCCTCAAGGTCATTTGCTAAAGGTTCCACTGACAATTAATGGGCTTTTATGAAAGTTCTTGAATCTTACAGGTGCTAAACTTACCAGGAGATTGATTCATCAAAGACTTCATAGCTGAATGGGCTGCTAGGAGGAAGGGGGCAGCTGGTAGAAGGTCACTAAGGGCTTGCTCTGGTAGAGTACATCATATCTCTGTGTGTCTGTCTGTCTCTCTGTCTGTCTGTCTGTCTCTCTCCCCTCCCTCTGCCTCTCCCTCTCTTTCTCTGTCTCCTTCCCGGGTGCCATCAGGTAAGCAGATTTCCTCTTCTATATCCTTCCACCATCACATTTCCACCTTGACACAAGCCTAAAGCAATGGTGCTGGTCAACCACTGACTAAACCTTCTGACACTATAAGCCAAAAAACAAAACCTTTCTTTAAATTGTTCTTCTTATGTATACTGACACAGTGACAGAAAGCTGACTAACAAGGAGGGCTCCACACAATGATGCGGTGGTAACAATGAACATAACTAAGAGCCAAATTCTTGGGTTTTTTCTTTTTTTCAGAAGTAGGGATTGAACTCAGGACCCTGCATTTGCCAGGCACACAGCAGCAGCACTGAGCTACATCACTGGCCCTTTCTTGGTTTTCAAATACCATTTTTATTTTGCATGACAATATAATTTATGTTAGGGGGCTGAGGATTTAGATCTGTAGTTCTGGCATCTGCCTGGCAAGCTCAAGGTCCCGAGGTCAATTCCAGCTGACCATATAACACAATGCCAGGTGTGGTAACTCATGTCTGAACTCCCAATACTCAGGAGACAGAGGCAGAAGGATTGCTGTGAGTTCAAGGCTGGCCTGGGGTACATAGTGAGATCAGGGCCAGCCTGAACTACAAAAATCAAGACCCCATCTTAAAAAAAAAAAGGATAGTCAGCTTTCCATTAAAATACCAAAATACTTGAGACAATCAACTTATAAAGCTTACTTTGATTTACACTAATGGATATTTCACTCTATGATAATTGGTCTTACTGCTCTGAATCTGTGACAGGTAGCCTATCATGACAGAAGATTCTGACAAAGCAAAATTGCTCATTTCATGATCAGGATACAAAATTTAAGAAAGAAGAGACCAGGGCCCCCTTTGAAGGTAAATCCCCCCTGACCTGAAACCTCTCACTAAGCTCCTCCTTCTAAACTTTCTAACATCTCCCAATAACACCAACCTAGATACCAAGCCTTCGTCATGTGAGCCACTGAGGGAAGTTCCAGATGCAAATAATAGTAAGAAGGATCCAGGGCTTTGGGGAGAAATGGCAAATTCTAAAGAGAGGATGGAGAAATATAAGATGAGTTGGAAATTTCCTGCAAGACAGTAAGGCAGTTGCTTAAAATAATAATACACCCCTGTTAAATGTACACAGGCACCGAGATGAATCCAGTAGCCAAATCTGGGACAATTCAAGTAAGAAAATAGGTATTAACAGTCATATATTGTAGTCCAGAGAATAATAATAATTATAATATTAATGCCCATACTGATATGATTGAATAAACAAATAAATATATAAGAAAAGAAAGCTCTTCCTTACAGAAGAACTTTAATTAATAAATATAAAAGGAGTGATGAAAATAAAAGAGCACCATTTTGCAACACCTAAGTTGCTGACAGTTCACACTACAATAATGAATGGATTGCACACAAAACACTAATCACCAAAAGGAATATAATTCAAGTGCAGACATTGCTGGACATCTTTTTAATCAAATGATAAAACTAAACATCAGCAGTAATAAAACAGATTAAAATCATGTACTCCTTGATGACCAGTTCTCGCCCCCAATGTACAATTCAAAAATGTATATTTCAACATGTGGAAACATCAGCTAAACACAAATTAAAAGATATTACATAAAAATAACTAGCCAAAATTCTTCCAAATTACCACCATTATAAGCAACTGTCCAAAGAACTGCCCCAGATTACAGGAAATGAAAGTGACATTCCCATTGAAAAGAGTGCATCTATGGCCCCGTGCCTACCTCACAATCTCAGTGTCCTGAGTTTGATCCCCAGTACCAGGGAAAAAAAGTAGAGTATCATTTCTGATTTAGACTCTGACCTATAAAAGGTAATTCTGTGTGACAAAATTTAAATA
>PVIR01011174.1:12591-47815 GCA_004026965.1 Petromus typicus
TGGGCCAGGGATTTAGCTCAATGATTCCAGCGCTGGTTTTGCAAGTGCCAGGGCCCAGGTTTGATCCCCGGTAACCATGTACAACAATGCTGGGCGTGGTGACTCACACCCACCAGCAATCAGAATCACATATCACAATGGCAGGCGTGGTGGCTCACGCCTGTCATCCCAGTACGTGGGAGGCAGGAGCAGGAGGATTGCTGTGAGTTCGAGGCTGAGATATCAGGGCCAGCCTTAACTACAAAGCGAGGCCCTGTCTCAAAAAAAAAAAAAAAAAAAAAAAAAAAAAAAAAAAGATATTATGTATAGGTAAAAATACCTGACCCCATGTACAATTTAACAGAAAATATAGTTTGCTTTGGCTAGTGGTCTCAGAGGCATTAATACATGGGTATGCATGACAGTAATAGGACAATCCATTTAGGAAGTATGGGCATGGCAAGGTCACAGACAGAGTTCGGATAGGAAGGAGATGTAAACAAATTCACATTTTAAAGTTCAAGCTTTAGTAGCAGCATCTGAAAAACAAAGAAAGAACCACAGATGCTTAGCTGTCATACAAGATAGAAGCATCTTGATAGAAATAAGAAAGTTGGGAGGACAGATGATGAACCCAATTTTGGCCATGCTGAACTTTAAGTAATGATGGAACATTTGGAGATATGAGGCTGAAACTCAGAAAAGAGATTCAAGCTGGAAGTACATTTGTGTCACCAGCAAAATGTTAAATGCTACGATCATTAGCATGTATGAACTCTTTGATGGAAAAAAGTGAGATAAAGAGAATCACAGGAATAGGGCAACAGAGGGGGGAAAAGATTGGAAACAGGCTCTTACACTTCTAGGCCCAATTATCCTCAGAAAATGTGTATGTCACTAAAGTGAAAACTTCAAAAGTTAGAGCAGACAATTATTAGGATGGTGCCTGCCTTGTGAATATCCTCCACCTCTGGTAATGGCTTGTGACTACATGGGGAGGGGACAGGCTGCTGTACCCATGCCCACTACCTGACCCTGCACCTCAGCTCAAACTAATTAAGAGAATGGAAGCCTGGCCCAAGCAAAACTACTAAAATTTTCTCTCTCTCTCTCTCTCTCTCTCTTACACACACACACACACACACACACACACACACACACACACACACACACACACACTGTTCTTCTCTCTCTCCCATTTAAAACTGAAAAGACATTTGCAACTGGACATCACCTTAATGGAAGAGACCCAGGGAATTACTGTTTGTAATGTTTGCGGAAGCTTAATCCTAAAAGTATGGCATTGAATTACCCATGATAAGTCTCTTTTCTCAAAAAAAGCCATTATTCTCATTTTTGGCTTAAGATACTTAAGGTCAAGTTCTACTGATACAAACAAAAATCTTAACTGCTATGGAAATACTTACTGACTGTTCATTTAGTGCTATTCAGAGGTAGCTGAAGATTAACTAACAATGTGTTGTGAAGTGTGGATCCAGATTCATTATCTTAGGTAGGACCTCAGACTCTGCATTTCTAAACCATTCCCAAGGAATGCTGTTGGTGCTTGTGTGAGGACACAGCTGAAGTGACAGGCCCTTAGAGAACGTGACCTCTCTCCCCATCCCGATGTGGTACCATATGCCTGAAGTCCCAGCTTACAGGGAGGCTGAGATAGGAGGGTCCCTTGAGTCCAGGAGTTGGAGAGAAGTCTGAGCAACCTGAGACCCCATCCAAAATGAAAAAAAACCAAAAAAACAAAAAACCCTTTTATTTCTGTCCTCAAGGAATTTGTATTCTGGCTAGGCAGATGAACCATAAATACATGAAATAAGTACTTTGGGGAATCACTGTCCTTATGCAGCAAACAATCTTACTGGATTACTTTTTGCTTGGGCTACTGCATATGATCTCCTGTACACCAGTTTTCTTCTACACCTCAGTTTGTAGAATGATAGTTTGGCAGGATGACTCCTCAAGTCTCTCTCAACTCATAAATTCCCCTATAATTAAGACTGACTACATGAATGAAACAACATCAGGTCAGACAAGTGGTAAATACATGAGTATTAAAAACTCGACAGAGCTGGGGATTTAGCTCAGTGGTTCCAGTGTCTGCCTGGCAAATGCAAGGTCCTGAGTTTGATCCCTGGTACCACATATCACAATGCCAAGAATGGTGACTCACATCTGTTAGCCTAGCATTCAAGAAGCAAACTCAGGAGGATTTCTTTGAGCTCAAGGCCAGCCTGGGATACATAGTGAGTTCAGGGACAGCCTAAGCTAAAAAGTGAGATTCTGTCTCAAAAAACAGTAAAAGAAGAAGAAGGAGGAGGAGGAGGAGGAGGAGAAAGGAAACTCAGGTGTGGTAGTGAACATTTATAATCCCAGCACTTGGGACGCTGAGGCAGGAGGACCATTTCAAGTTCAAGGCCAGCCTGAGTTACATAGTGAGTTCAAGGCAGGGCTGAACTACACGAGAAGACCCTGTCTCAAAAAACAAAAATTTATTCCAGACCAGGGATTTAGCTCAGTGGCACTATGCTTGCCTGAGGTTGATTGCTGGAATATATATATTCCTAACAAAATATACATTTAAAGATCTAAAATGTACATGAAATAATTGGAAAGAGTTTAATGAATTATATTTATAATATTACTTTAATTTTATACTATGTGGAGAAGGAAAATTCTGACAGTCTTCTTTTTTTGAGACAGGGTCTCACAGTGTAGTTTAGGCTGGTCCTGAACTCAGCCTGAAACTCAGTAATCCTCCTGTCTCTGCCTCCGAAGTGCTGAGCTACCACACCCAGCACTGTGGTATGTGGTACTGACTGCTGGTAGGCGTGAGTCTCCACACCCAGCATTGTTGTATGTGGTTACCAGAGATCAAACTCCAGGTCCTTGCACTCACAAGGCAGTTGCTGGAACCACTGAGCTAAATCCTTGGACCATTTCTGACAGTCTCTGACTTTGTAGTTATAGTACTCCCCTCTTTTTTTTTTTTTTGTATTTTCTACTATGAACAGGTGTATTTTTCTAATAAAGCCCACATCTACGAAAACCCATATACATTCTTGTATTCTGACTATCCCAGATCTACTCAATTGCTTCCCACTTCAAGGATGTTCAGGAGCTGGGAATGGTTGTCTGCCAATATGTCAGAAGTTTCCTTCTCATGATTAAGCAGAATCTGGAAGTAGTTTGTCCAGTGTTCCTTGAGGTGAATTGAGACCTCTGGGAATTGAGCTACCATTCAATCTAACTGGCTTTCTGCCCAGCTTCTGGTTTTCAGCCTAGCTCCCTGCTGGGATAGAAGCCCAGCCTTGAACCCCAGCCAAGAAAGCTGGAGCCCTTATTATACCTAATTTGTGCCAGTCTAATAGAGACCTTGTAGTGATACCACCACTACTACCATCCCACACCATCACCACCACCACTACCTAGATGTCAGTGCATCACACGAAGGAGACTCCCCAGCAACTACACAAAACCTGAGACATTCCTCCACTAGTCCCTAGACATTAAGTCCACTAAAAAAAGCCTTCTGCAAATTCGCATGTAGACTACAAACACAGTAACACATTTTGCAACTTAACTCACTGTACTTAAAAAAAGGAGCAGCTATATTTAAGAGGCGAATGTATTTTCTGTTCCATCATACTGCAAACTTCTCACACACACACACACACACACACACACACACACACAATCAATGAATTATGACTATAAAACATCATCAGGTTCTCTTTTCCTCATCTGTTAAGGGATTTGACAGCTCTCAAAATTTCTAGGTAAATTCCCTTCACAAGCAATTATATTCATTTTTTAAATTCAAATCTTTATTGGTACATTATATATACATATATATGTTATATATAACATAAATATATATAATGATTGCACTCAACATTGAGAACTTGTACAGTATATGACACAACTTAATTCTCATTTTTTCCCATTCTCTTACCCACCCTCCAACTACCTAACCCTATATACATAAGGTCCATTCTGCTTTCTTCCACTATGTTTGTACAGGTAAAGATATCAGTGATCTCGGAAAATTTTATGATTAGTTGCCCACCTGAATTTTTCTCCTGAGCGTTCGTTAAACAGGATTTCATGTCTTCTGCTCTCTGTATCTGAAGGACTTACATGGTGATAAGCTTTGCTATGATTTAGATCTAAAATGTGCTCCAAAGCCTCAGGTGTTTGGAAGATGACTAGATTGTAGAAATGCTGTATTTACCAGTGGATAGTCCCCTGTTGAGCTCATAGCTAAATTCCTGTTAGGAATTGGGGCCTGGTTAGAGGCAGGTCATTGCAGGGCATGACCTAGAATGGTATATCTCCTCTCAACCTTCTTCCATTGCTCTTTGCTTCCTGGCTTCTATGGGATGAGCACCTTTTCCCTTACTATGCCTTTCACATCTTGTTTCTGCCTTGGAGCCAGCTGACTACGAACTGAAACCATGAGTTAAACCTCTTCTCCTTTAAGCCTGTGTGTTAGGTACCACATCTAAGATGTGGTACCTTCTTAGTGGTGCATATTTTAGTACCAGAGAAGTAGAGTTACGGTTGTGAATACACCTGATCATGTGATTTAGAAACATTAGTAACTTGTTTGCAAGGGGAGTTTAGAAAAGTTTGGAGATGTGTGCCCTAGAATGGGAAATTCTGGTAGGAGGTCAAAAGACCAGAATGTTGATAAGAATAAATATTATAATGGCCAGCATCAGATTTCAGTTGAAAATAGAGCTTTATTAGAAGTCATATTCTGGCAGAAAATTGTCTCTTTTGCCCCAGTCCTGAGAATTTCTAGAAGACTGAGATTAAAAGTGATAGATTCATGAATGTGATAGAGGATATTTTAAGGCAGCCCAGTGTTCTGCTGTAGCATGGGTAGTGTTAGCTATTTTTAGTCAGATTTGCAGTCTATTTTGGAAAAGGAATATTTACCATGTAAATTGTACATTTTAAGTACTTAATTTTTTTTTTAATGAGGACTCACAGCTAGGAATTTGCCTCGGTTCCCAGAGGAAACTCTAGACTTGGTCATTTTAGCAATGCTGGAACTAGTAAGACTTTGGCAACTTTTAGAGATGGACCAAATGCATTCTGCATAATCAGATGGACATTGAGTCTTTTGGGGTCTAGGGGTAGAATGCTATGATTTAGATCTAAAACATCTTCCAAAAGCCTTGTGTGTCTGGAAGTGAGTCTATCCTAGGGGCACCATACCCATCAGTAGATTACCCCATTGATGAGTTTACTGTTCACTTGCCGTCAGAAGGTAAAGCCTGGTTATAGGCAGCAGCCAAATTGCTGTCATTTCATGATCAAGTTCTGCTACTGAAATGCCAACAGTCCATGTTGTTTATTAAAAAGCCACATCTGATATGAGGGGTGTATACGTGGCAGAACAGCCCTAATATCTTTTTTTTTTTTTTTAAGGTTTTTTGAGACAGGGTTTCACTTTGTGGTTCAGGTTGCCCCTGAGCTCAGCCTCAAACTCACATCACAGCAATCCTCCTGCCTCTGCCTCCCAAGTGTTAGGATTACAGGTGTGAGCCACCACATCCAGCATTGTGGTATGTGGTACTGATTGCTGCTGGGGTGAGTCTCCACGCCCAGTATTGTTATGTTACTGGGGATCCAACCCGGGCCCTTGCGCTTGCAAGACAGGTGCCAGAACCACTGAGCTATGTCCTCAGCCCCAGCCCTAATATCTTTTAAATTCCTACACACCTGACATTCTTTATCCCTGCGTACAAACAAGACACAGGGGGTTTTGCTTATAAATCAAGACCAAATTATTTTCCAAAAAGTAACTCAGCACAATATTCAAGTGTGCATCAAGCTGAGACTGTTAGATTTTATGCCCTGAAATGGAAAAAAGCAGTTAGGAATGAGAAGTCGGGCAGCCTGAAAGTTTCCTTAAGAATAGCAGTTCCCGATGGTCAGGGAGCTTCAGAACCACTCCCTGTGGCCCTGTCTTCCTTTACTACCCTGTCCAAGCTACAGGAACAGAGCCCTATCCCTGCAAATGAAGCCCAAATACAAGGGCAGAAAACAGGCTGGCAGCAAAGTCCTTCTCTGTCATCCTCACCTGACATAGGCGTGACCTCACTCCTTGGCCATCTTCTTCAAGCACCAACCACTGTGGTGGTCTGGCCTGGTTATCCTATCTCAACCCAGCAATAAGGAGCCTTTGTTTACTGATGTGAACTTGTTCTGTGGGTGTAGTTATTCTTTCTGCACCCCGAGGAGGCCCCCTCTACTCCCTCCCACCCATCCATTCCCTCTCCGCAGGAATGTTTCTCTTATCTACTTTCCTGTTTTTAGCAGCTGACAGCTTTATTCAGAATCTGAAGAATCATGTAATCTTGAGCAAGCAGGTTAGGGGAGGGATTAGAATCACTTTGAAACCAGGAGAAGGGGCAGTCCCTAAGAGGTAGGCCTTCTAAAAAATAATGTGATGGTAATTTAAAAAAAAGGAAACAAAGCTAATGTATATAGGGTGCACGGGGGTTGTAGGGTGGGTAGGGGAATGGGAAAAATAAGAATTAAGTTGTGTCATAGACTGGTACAAATTGTCAATGTTGAATGTGATCATAATGTGTACATACAATGTACCAATAAAGATCTGAATTTAAAAAAAAAAAAAAGACCTACCAATTGGCTCCCTTCCTAGATTACAGAAGTGGTTTCAGCCTGGCCTTTGTGAATGTCTGATTTTTTTTTTTTTAAAAACAGAATTGTATCCTGATGAACCCACCCAAGTAAGTTAAATGCAAAATATACATTTAAATAGCTGAATGTGTTGGCCTGTTGTATGGGGTTACTTAGTATTGTTCATTTAAATACTGGAGAATGTCTGTCAAATACAATGGCTTTCGCTGTAGCGTGGTTGATGTTAAACTGCTCTGACAGTAAGTAGCCAACATGTTCAGCAGCTTTGAAAGGAAAACTCTGGTTTGTGTTAATAAAGCCATGTCATCAGCATAGAGAAAGCCACATACTTCACTATTTATTATCCCTTGAAGCATTTTTCCTATGCACTGAATAGCTGTATATATTTTTATATATGAATGAGCTATGATGTCAGATCAAGGCACTGTCCTAATTTTATACCTAGAAGCATAATTTTATCTATGCATAAAAACTCAGACTGTACATCAGAATGATTATAGGACTGGATTCTGAGATACATTTAAAATACTCTGAGATACATTTAAATGAGTACCCCATTGTTCTATGAATTGGAGATATAATGACAGATAAGGCATAGTGTCTGTCATAGAAGAAATTAGATACAGCGGAGAAGCAGAAATGAGTAATCCAATTTTTCATGTTAGGATATGACACCCAGTCATTGTTATATTTCCTGTTATCCACCACGCATGGATTTTCATCAACTTGAACTTGAATAAAAACGTCATCCAACACAATATAATGACACTTGGATGTATGGGAGGGAACACTCATAAGTGATCTGATCAGTAAATAAAATCACAATAAAATGATATTCTTTCTTTGTTTACTTGATATTTATAACTAAAAAATAAAAGTTAGATGTTTATATTGTCACTTAGCCACAACTCACAATTCCATCATTTTATTTATTCTTAACTGCTTTTATTTTTCCTGAATAGCCCTCAGTACTTTCTACTGGCTCATTCTTCATGTAACATTAGGTCCTTCTAGGTAGTTACGAAAACAGGTTCATAGAAGGACAGTGAATTTAATTTTGTTTTGGTTCAAAGCTCTAAGTGATAATGAAGTTACCAGATCTCATTTTACTAAAAGAACTGAACCTAGGGCCGGGGAGTTAGCTCAGTGGTTCCGGCACCTGTCTTGCAAGCGCAAGGACCCGGTTCGATCCCCGGTAACCACATACAGTACTGGGCATGGAGACTCACGCCCACCAGCAACCAGTACCACATACCACAGCGCCGGGCGTGGTTGCTCATGCCTGTAATCCCAGCACTGGGAGCCAGAGGCAGGAGGATTGCTGTGCTGTGAGTTTAAGGCTGAGCTCAGGGCCAGCCTGAACCACAAAAGTGAGACCCTGTCTCAAAAAAACCTAAAAAAAAAAAAAAAAAAGAACTGAACCTACCAAAAGCAAACAGATGATCACATGACTCTGGAGCTCAAGCAGATATCCTCTTGCCCTGCAGGAAATAACCATTATATTATTCCTCTTAAGGAAACCTTCTGTGGACTACATGTTCCCTGCCTTAGTGCTCACTGGTGGTTCTCTAGATTTAACCTAGTTCTTCACCAGAACCATTACAATCATCCCCTTCCCCTAAGAAAATAAAAATGATAAATAAATAAAAATAATAAATAAACAATAAAATAATTAATAAATAATTTAATGATTTAATAAATAATAATTTATTAATAATAATTTATAAATAATGATTTGATTATAAATAATTTATAAATAATGGTTTAATAAATAATAGATGATTATTAATAAATTATTAATAAATAATTTAATAAATAAATGATAAATAAAGATTTTTATGAAGAATAAGAATTTGAAGGGTTGTTCTGCAAAATTTACAGGATATATTTGACTTCTCAGAAGTCATTAAATATAAAATACAAAAGATCAATGTGAACAGGTTTTAAATTGTTCTCATTTTTTAATAACAAAAGAAATGAATACCTTTAAAAAAAAGATCTTATTCTTAAAACTAGAACACTGAAATAGTCTCTGATTTTGGTCAAGTCATCTCTTTGTACTAAGTTTTCTCACCCAAACTATCATAGCAATCACTAGAAGGTGATGAAAACCAAGTAAAAACCAAGTATTTGAAAGGATAAATGTGTTTATGTTTTTAAAGAAAGAATAACCGACAGACACCAAATCCCTTCAGTACAAGAAAGTCAACATAAATGGCTGTGGTTTCACATCTCTGACCTATAATATCTTCACCTCTAAAATGAAGGATTGACTTAAACGATCTCTTAGATCTGATGTGGTATTAAAATTCTATCAACATGTTATTCTCTTGCCATTATAATTATTTGAAAAGAATTAAAATAGAAGGCAACAAATATAATTAGTACAGTACATTCAAAGCAAGCCCCTACGGGCTCACTTTGGAAGAACATACACAAAACAAAGCTCTAGATGTTTCCAATTTAGCTTCCTCAGAAAAAAGGAAACTTTACAAAGGCTTATCTGGTGATGGAAAGGTATTCCAATGCCCATACTTTGATTCAGGCTCACAGTGAAGAGATTAATATAACCAGAACCACCACAAAATCAGCTTCATGGCAGAGGAGGTCATTTAAAACACAATGGAGAAGAAACTGCTATTTTCTCCATTCTGACTTTATTTGTCAATAAAACAATTACTTCCTAAGCAACTTATATTATATTTAATACTGAAATTTCAAAGTAGAAACAGCAGTACATCTATGTCTAGACCACTCGCATCTCTCTACATGGCTAAAGGCGTTCAGTGTTCAGGGCATTTGTAGTGTGTATTAAAAGCTTACTACAATTAAATATTAAAGGCATATTTACTGACACACTTCATCTATTTCTTGGGAGAAGAGACCAAATTTGTATTCCTGTTAAAGCACAGTGAAGCTGGTGCTGTAGCCCACAGAATTACCCTGTAGCTTGTTGATAACCTCATCTTGTCAAATTATAATCTGCCACCAAACGTTCTGAATTAGAACCTCAGACATTTTGTCAATACCTGTCAATCCACACCCAGAAAAGAAAGCAATATAGTGTTAAGTAAAGGATTTAATTTAACAAGCTGGCCATAAACCTGTCATGGGTTGTTTTTCCTTAGCTTCCCTTCTTTCACCACTTTCCAAGTCAAATCTAACCAAATACACAGGTTTCAATAGAATCACTCTGAGTTGAGAGAAATATTCATAGGCTTCCTTGCCACTTGTCTGTGTAATCTGCTAGATCCTGGTTGGCTAAATGGTCTCAGTTTATTTGCTAAGTGATTAAGTTAAACAGCTCTTAGAGCTGACATTCCATTATTCTGTGTCATTTTTCCTTTGAGTATCTAGCCACATGAAGTACCCTGAATCAAGTCAAGTTTCCAGTTTTAGCCTCGAGGTAATCCCCCACCCATATAATCTCCATGGTATAAAAAAAAAAAAACTGAAGGTACTTATTTTAGTTTTACTCCTTTAGGGTGGTATTTAAAGAATGAATCCTGGAATGGCTGCTATTTAGAGAAGTAGAAAGGAAAGAAGATAAAAGTCATAATTCAGAATGGAATTGTTTTTCAATGAAATAATGACACATATAAGCACATCTCCTTTTAACTTATCTATGCAGTTGTAAAATCAGGCCAGAGTCCCTGTGTTGTAAGCAAAACCACAGGCTCACAAAAGGAAGAGCCCCTTTGGAGGGACAGTTTTAATTATAGTAAATAATATAAAGAGCAAATGAAAAATTCTTAAAAGGATCTGGGAGTAGTAAAATCACTCCCATGTATTATCTAAAAAGAAGCATACAGAAATAGAACTCTTACAAATTATAAAAGCAAAATAAAGTAGGAGATAGAAGCCTTAGTCCCTCCATAAAACAACAATAATTAACCATCAATGATATCTTTAAAAGGCACAAGATTTCATTTAAGAGCCTGCAGCAAAGCTAATGAGCAAAAAAGGAAAAAAAAAAAAAGAGAGAGAGAGAGAGAACAATTGTTAGCATGGATCACAAGGGATACAGATAAAAGTGAGAAACCCGGAGATGGTCAAGAAGATTGAAGGATGGGGACTATATATCACAATCTGCCACATAGCAAATGCAACCATGGTCCTCATGACCTACTTATTCTGCAAAGAACACCAGCATCTTTCGCTACTGAGATACACAACAAGAAGTCCACTGCAGACGCCTGAAGAGGGAGATGCTGGGCCAAAGATTTAGCTCTGTGGTGCTGCCGCCTGTCCGGCAAGCACAAGGTCCTGAGTTCTATTTCTATTACCCACTCCAAAAGAACAGGGAGATGGTGCCGGAACATTTCTCCCTACCAGAAGAAGAAACTAACATTGTGCCACCTAGGACTGGTGATGCTATTCTCCAACCCCAAAGCCAACCCTGATCCCAGAGCCACACTGTCTCCAAACTCACCTGAATCTAGATCCTAGCTCTGTGGCCACATGATGGCCATTTGTGTCTTGTTAACAGAACCATCAGTGGCTAATCCCATCCCAGGGCTTGAAGACTTTGTTGTTCTGTAGTTCCAGCACTACCGACTCCAAATCCTCAACCACTGCATGAACACCAAGCCCTCTAACATCTGACCCACTGTTGCAGAGTTATCTCACTTCCAGACCCCCGAGCTGCTATAGCTCCTGCAGTCCACAGCCTTGGCTCTCCAGCTGCTCCACAAGCATTCACACCTTATAGTCGCAACTAACAATGAAGCAGAAGAGGTGACTGTGCCCCAGGAACCTGTGCCACTGCCATCTCAGACCCTGGAATCTCGTTCCCTCCACATACTCCCAAGCTCCAGAACCCGGCTGTGCAGCCACTCCCCAGGCACCACTCAGCAGATGGTGACTGATGCCACAAGCATGCCCTTAAGCAAATCCAGCACCAAAAGTGATCCTCTCAACCAGAACCGATCCAGCAGGAGCCCAGCAGCATTTCCTACCAAAGACCACAAGAACTTTCACCAATACTGCAGGATCATAAAAGCCTTTGCTGACACTGGCTTCAGCTGACAGAGCTGCATAAAGACTAGAACACTTCTCTCTCACTGGAGCCAGAAATGCAACTTCTCACTCAACAGACAGCCTGATACCAGTATGAGAGGTGTTTCCTCACCAAAACTACCATAAAGTCTGTATAAGTGACTGCTCCTTCAAATATGCAGACATCATCAAGACATATTAAAAAAAAGAAAAAAAAAAAAAAAAGAGCACTACCAAAGGAGCATCATGATATACTAGCAACTGGCCCCTAAAAATGAAGATGCATGAAGCAACTAAAAAAAATAAAATAATTCAAAATAATTACTTAAGGAAGAGCTAACTTATAATTCAGTGAAATCAGAAAAGTAATACATGAGCAAAATAAGAAGTTTGCCAGAGATTAAAATCATGAAAATAAAACAAACAAAAATTCTAGAACTGAATGTGATGAATAATGTGAAAAATATCATAGAGTGCATCCACAGCAGAGTTCATCCAGTGAAATACAAAATGCACAAAGGTGGAAACAGGCTATTTGGATAATACACAATAAAGAGGAGAGAAAAGAATGGCTACAAGGAATGAAGAAAGCTTTTAAGATTTATGAGACATCAGAAAGGGGAAAATGTTGAGATTGTAACAAAAAAGTAAGGAAACAAATTTTATGTATATGGGGGGGTGGTAGGGTGAGTAGGGCTATGGGAAAAAATGAGAATTAAATTGTGTCTTATACTGGTACAAATCCCCATTATGGAGTGCAATCATGATGTGTATATTTAATGTATCAATAAAGATTATAAAACAAAAGATTTATGAGACAACATCCAGAGAGCCAACATTAACATAATAGTTTAAGAAAGAGAAGACATATAAAGGGATAGAAAGCTTCTTCAAAGAAAAAATAGCAGAAAACTTCCTAAATTCAGGAAAAGATATAAACAATCACGTATAGAAAATTCAAAGATCTCTTAAAATAGGTAATTCAAAGAAGACTACATGACATAAAAAAACTATCATAAATCAAAGAAGGTAATCTTGAAAGCAGCAAAAGAAAAAAGTATTTATAAGAACTTTCATAAGGTTATCAGTAGGATTTCTCACTGCTAACTCTGCAGATCAGAAGAGAATGAGATGATGTATTCAAAGCAATAGTTTTTAAAAACTGCCAAAATATTTTATCTAGTGAAGTTATTCTTCAAAAATGATGGAGACATAAACACTTTATATAACCAATGAAAGCTAAGAAAGTTTTTTGCCACTAGACTTGACTTATAACAAATATGTACTGAAGGGAATACCTCAAGCTAAAATGAAAGAAAGTCAAATAAAAATATATGAATATATAAACTTTAATAGTAAAGCAAGTACATCATCAAATTCAGAATATTCTAATACATAATGATGGAATACGCATTATATATCTATACTGTAAATTTTAGGCAAAACTATTATAAATCACTATAGCTATAATGTACAATGTAAAAAACTTGCAAAATGAAGGGCTGGGAATTTAACTCAGTGGTTCCTGTGCCAGCCTTGCAAGTACAAGGGCCTGGGTTCGATCCCTGGTAACTACGTGCAGCAATGCTGGGCATGGAAATTCACACCTACCAGGAAGCAGTGCCACATACCACACTGCCAGGCATGGTGGCTCACATCTGTAATCCCAGCACCTAAGAGGCAAAGGCAGGAGGATTGCTGTGAGTTTAAAGCTGAGCTCAGGGCCAGTCTGAACTACAAAAAGTGAGACCCTGTCTCAAAGAAAAAAAAAAAAGCAAAATAGAGGGCTGGGGATTTAGCTCAGTGGTTCTTGCAAGCAGAAAGGCCCAGGTTCAATCCGTAGTAACCACATACAACAATGCCAGGCATGGTGACTCACACCCACCAGCAAGTGGTACCACATACCACAGTGCCAGATGTGGTGACTCACGCCTGTAATCCCAGCACTTGGGAAGCAGAAGAAGGAGGACTGCTGAGTTTGAGTCTGAGTTCAGCACCAGCTTGAACTGCAAAGTGAGACCCTATCTCAAAAAACAAAAACAAAAAAACCCCAAAAATACTATGAAAAAGCAAAATGGAGAAAAAGCATAGAGAATAAATAGCAAGTAAACAAGTAACTTATCTAAAAAATGGATCTTAATAGACTTTTTCCCAAGAGAACATATAAGAATGATCAAATGTAATATAACTTGTTAAGCGAGATATTACCAAAAATACAAAAGAGTTGAGTATTTGCAAAGATGTGAAGAAAAAGGAATCCTTGTAAACTACTGGTAGAAATGTAAATTCGTGTAGTTGTTTTAGAGATGACTATAGAAATTTCTCAAATAATTCAAAATGGAATTATCATGTGATCTTATTTTTGGGTATACATGCAAAAAAATAGAAGCAGCATTTCAAAAGATATTCATGTTCATAGAAGCCAAGAAACAGAATCAATCTAAGTTTTTATTGATGAGTTTATGGATAAAGTGTGTGTGTGTGTGTGCGTGTGTGTGTGCATGTACACATGCCTACTTGTGCACACACTTGCACAATGGAGCACTATTTGGCCTTTAAGAAGAAGTAAATCTTGTCATCTGCAGCAAAAAGGATGGGCCTAGTGGACATTATGCTAAGGAAATAGGCTAATCACACAAACATCGATAGTGTAGAACCTCTAAATGGGATTCTAAAATAAATTCATTGAGATAAGAATGATGGGTCAGGTAGAGAATGGGGAAAAGTAGGCCAGGGGGTACAAAACTGCAAACAGGAGAAATAAGATTTAAAACTCTATTATATAATATGGTGACTATAGTTAATAACATTGAATGCTGGAAGTTGGGTATGATGGCACATACTCGTAATGCCAGCACTAGGGAAGCTGAGGCAGGAGAGTTGTCACAGTTTTAATGCCAGTTTGTGTAGACAGTGATTGAAGGCCAGCCTGATCTACACAGTGAGACCTCGTCTAAATATAAAAACCCCAATGATGATGATGATGATGATGATGATGATGATGACAATGATGATAATTTAAAATCTGCAAACAGAATAAATCTTCAATGGTCATCTTCAGTGTTCTCACCACACGCAAAAAAAAAAATAAGGATGTGACGTGAAGAATATGGTAATTCATTTGATTCAATCATTTCACAGTATATGTAAATATCAAACCATCACACTGTGTTCCTCACATACATATAATTTTTATTTATCAGTTAAACTTCACTAAATTTGAAGTAAAAGAATAAAATCATATTCAACTCCACTGTTGAACATATATCAACATTGAACATGTAATTACTAACATTTTTAGTGCAAACAACAAAAAGGTTTATATTTCTGGGATTTTAAAATAAAAAGTAAATTTCTTAAAGGTAGGTATATGATGCCAAAGTAAGACAGCACAAAGGCAGGATTTTCATTCTGGCTTTTCCTATAATCAGTGCTACAAAGAGCAACACACTCAACCAATAATTTCTAAGTTGGGGAAAGGAGACATATTACACAATAAATTAAATTTTATAAGAAGAATCTAATGGGCTTAAGGACTAGTTGACCAGCAAAGATAGAAGAGCTTCAACTAAGTTATACAAGCAACTGAATACCATCTCTGTGAAGTGCCTCGCTCTTACTCTGCAGTTAGCATTAAACTACTTATTTCTAAGTTCCTTCAAGTCCCTTTTTCAATGATTCCTGGAATTTTGAAGGACTTATCCAAATGCAACATGCCCAGTTTGAAGGCAAATTCCCCACTAAAAAAGCCTCCATTCACACCCAGTTCTATCTAGCCCCAGTCAGTTTATTCAAGATTCTGGCCTCTCTGGTTTTTGAGCCCAAATTTTCATTTCAAACACTCCACTTTTAGAAACCTAATGGACTATTAAAGAATTGGCAAAGAGTAAAAGAAATATTTCATAACTTGTATTTTTATTTTGGAAAGAAAAATTCATAGGTTATTTCAATTCACTGCTATAGTTCTTAACTCATTTAGACAAGCAGTTGGAGCTGGAATTTTTTTATTTAGCTTTTCTCTAGACTACCCACAAATCATTAAAATGTGTCCCCAGTTGAGCCCATGGTTAATTAACTGTTCTTTGCAAGGTCCACCTGTAAAGATTCAGTATAAAACACCTTTTATTTCCCATTCTGCTTATGATCTTAACTTATTTGGTGGCTCTGCTTAGGCTAATCTTGACCTAATTCTCATAAAAACAAATGCAGTGTGTTAGAGCTCACCACTTGGCGTCACACTCCCATTTTGGCCGAGCAGGGCTATGGTAGGAGGACATAGCATACAGAGTGCACCAGGACCCTGGAAGGAAGTGACTCAAAATGTGTGAGTCACACAAAGCATCTGTGAATGAAAATATGGTTTAATTAAATGCTATAAACCTGAGTTAAGAATCCAATTCCATATTGTGTGGAAATATTTTCTGAAGCTGTCATTGATTTAACACTTACCGCCTGCAACAGTAAGCTAAGCATTTCTCTAGTGATAGACTCTCTTCTCAATTCAGACTTCATCTTTTACTTCTAAACAAAAACACACAAAAGGGAGTTGGGGATGTAGCTCAGTGGTTCTGGCACCTGTCCTGCAAGCGCAAGGACCTGGGTTTGATCCCCAGTAACCACATACCATACTGGGCATGGAGACTCATACCCAGCAGCAATCAGTACCACATACCACAGTGCTGGGCGTGGTGGCTCACACCTGTAATCCCAGTATTGGGGAGGCAGAGGCAGGAAGATTGCTGTGATGTGAGTTTGAGGCTGAGCTCAGGGCCAGCCTGAACTACAAATTGAGACCCTGTCTCAAAAAACAAAACAAAACAAAACAAAAACCTAAAAAAAAAAAAAACACACACAAAAGGGAAGGAAGAAGTTACTTAACAAAGGTGGACAACTTATCAACATTAATTGTCCCTATAATTAACAATTATAATCCTAATAATTCTACAATATTTCAAAAAGGCAATATCTGATATGAAAAGCCAAGAATACACATTAAAGTTGAACCCTTTCATTACCATCTATCAAAGAATAAATGAAATATAGAAAGAATACTAGTTTAGAAGTAAGTATATCAGGATCACTTACTATCTGTGCTTTCATTTTTTTCTATTCTATGTTATACCTACCAGAAAGGAAATCTATAGATTAGTAAGTATCTGTGGATATGAATATTCTTCCCAAACAATGTGCATGTTACACAATACTTGAATAATTCACTTTCTTTTTATGTGAACAAAACATGAAATGTATTTTTAAAGGGTATTTTGAAAATGATTTCAAAAGATTCCTAATAAAATTTTCTACTTCTTATCAGAAACACAAGGGAAAGTAGTCATAAGATAGCATCTACCCAAAGAATAAGAAAACAGCCCAAACTTTGGCATAAACGACAGCGTGAAAATATTTGACTTTTTCTAAAAAAGTTTGGAGAAAAAAGATTTCCAATTTTCCACAAGATTCAATTTAAATTTAATTAGTCATTTTAAACTACAAAGCAGCAAAACATTCATGCAAGCAGAGCCATTTATTGGCCACCTCAGGGCACTTGTCCTTAGATTGGCCCCTCACGGCACCTTTACAATGTTTTTGGACACCTGTGAGATTCTGAAGCCAAAAGAAAACATCTGCTCACATTGAAGCCTCTGGGTCTTATAAGTGAATTTTATTATTAAGAGAGTTATCATTGTGAGACTTAGATGAGACCATATAGAGATGGCAATGGTCAATTGGATATATGAAGTATTATTTTAATTGAGATTATAATAATTCATGTATGATTTATTGCTTTTCCAATGAAGGACCCCTAAATATCTAAATGTCTCAGGCCCCAAATTACTTATACAGGGCCAAAATCATTAAACTTGAGCCTTTGTGTGAAGTAGAAATAATATTTCATGATGAAGTTTGAAGATACATGAATTCTCTAGGAAAGATTGCAGGAAAGAGGTCCAGAGTTCTTTACGAGACTCAGTTTAAATTAAGTCACACTGGCTTAATTTAAATAAACTTTTCCAAACAAAGTTGTGAAGCTGTGAAATAGTCATTCAAGAGCCTCGTTTGCTGAGAACTGAATCTTTTTCTCTCAATTTCATCAGCCCCCTCCCCCCATTTGCCTTTCCTATCTCTCCCTCCAACCATTTATATTTTTCTGAAAAGTAGCCAGCTTCTCTTTATATAAATAGAAAGTGGGGTAGCCTGGCCAACTTTTCATATTTCTCTACTATTGTGTCCCCTTTTGGTATTATTTCCTTTCCTTAACAGCAGTGATGTGAGGAACTGAGGTTTTATTTGGTTAGGTCAAAGGTGAGAAACCCAGGACAAAATTGTTCTTTTAATAGTCTTTGGTATGACAGAAAGCATAAAACCAGCGGCCACATACCTCACTTATCCACACATACCATCAACATCAATAGATGATCCGCCACCATTGCCTCAGGCAACTGAGTCTCACACTGATTCTGCCTTCCAACCAGTTGTCTATGACCCAGCTTTTTCTTTCCAACTGCTCATCCAATCCTTCTATTTTTGTCTTATTTATTAACTGTAAATAAAAATCAGCTAAATCTTATATCCATACCAACTACCTGAATTTTTCTGATGGCCAAGTGATATTAACTTATTATTATGTACCATCTAATACTAGATAATGTGATAGAAGATAGATGACTGATAATAAAAAAGATGATGGATACATAGACGGACAGCTAAATGTATTTAACTTTAGGGGGGTTATTTTAGAATTCTCAGAAGTAAATTATTTAGTCACTTTGAAGCTTTAAGACCTAGTCAATTTAATCCTATTTATATTTCCTCATTCCTCAAAACAGATAATAAGACTACTTTACAGTAATGCAATAGGGATTAAGAAAGATAGGCCACAGATGCGCAAATATTGTCTCTTTTCTCTGATATGAGAAAATGAAGATGTAGATGAGTTCTAGTATATACAGTAGATATTGTGAAATCGAAAATATGTAAAAGGAAATAGGGTATAAGAGTAAATAATTAGGGGAAAAAGAATGTGATACAATAAAAAAAGAAAAAAAGCTTATGTATATAGGGGATGGGTGGTTGTAGGGTAGGTGGCGGAACGGGAAAAAATGAGAATCAAGTCATGTCATATACTGGTACAAACTCTCAAAGTTGAATGCGCTGAAGATGTGTATATATAATGTACAAATAAAGATTTGAATAAAAAAAAGAAAGAGTAGAGTGGTCACTTCAGTAGCACATATTAAAAAGGATAGTAGATAAAGAATATTTTCATGCAACTGGCACAAAGACAGTGCTCGATAAAGGTTAGCTAATATTGCTGCTGTGAGGATGAGAGATAGTCTACCCCAGAAATCAAGCAGAGTATTAGACATAAAGACCTGGGTTGTCCTAAATGCCAATCCACCTTTTCTCCTGTAGCTTTCAGAGTTAGAAGGCATAAGTGAATGAGATTGCTAAGTGAAATGTATAATTAGCATGTACAAAGTAAATCAGCCGATGACTTTCTTGTAAAAATCCGTAAAGTGACCTTTTCACCACAGAAGCAGATTCAGATTCAATCTACTGTGACTCCGGAGAATCCTGGAATTTTCCCCAAAGTATGACTACATCAACTCTGGACAGACTGAGCTGATCATCACTCATAGAACATTTTAAACAGGCCCCTGGAAAAAAAATAATCTAATACAGAAATAACTAGTCTTAATAGTTATGAAAAGAACAACTTACTCCTTTATTTGTTTCGAATGGAAAATTCTTTTCACTTGACAAACACACATGTGCATCTACTGTTATGTGAAAGCAGATGTGATACTATTTATATCGGGTAGTAATTTCTTTAGGAATTATCGTTCTTACAAAGTGCTTGAGACTATTTAAAGGTGTACAGTACATAGTGAACCCATAGGTTTACACTGTTCAGCTTAAGAAATAAAATATCACAGCTACAATTCATTAATGAGTTCCCTTCTCCAATCACTTTCCCCATACAGCCAAAGGTAATCACTACACTGCACTTTGTGGTATATATTCAGAGAGGCTGCATTATGGTGACTTTCTCAGGACAATATAAAAGAGCTAGTCTTCTGTCACTTTTCAGAGTTAATTACTTCTTTTGGCCGCTGTAGAATTTATGGCATGGCAAAGTTTTAATGGTATCAGAATTAGGTACTATTTTTGTATTAAATAGAGAGGAAACGTATCAAAGAGAGGAAACACGTTACTTTATTTTTTTTAATTGAAATCTTTATTGGTACATTACATATACACATCATGATTGCACTCTACACTGGGGATTTGTACCAGTATAAGACACAACTTAATTCTCATTTTTTCCCATACCCCTACCCACCCTACCACCTCCCCATATACATAAAATTTGTTTCTTTTCTTTTTTGTTATAATCTCATTATTTTTCACCATAGGGTGAAGGGGGAAACATGCTATTTTAAAGATGCAATAATTATACAATGCAATGTCCTTTTTAAAAAATCAAGAAAGGAAATTCAGAAACATGGAAAGAAAATTCTCCAAATATACAGGAACATTCAATATGTGACTTTCAGCAGTATGAAAAGCTATACATAGAAGCCTTCCTATTAGATCAACTTAAAACACTGGGGGAAATTATACACACCTGAAAAATGCACAGCTGAGACCCTATAAAGCAAAATATCCAGATGCCAAGAACAATGAAGTAACTGAAAGCTAGACTAGTAAATGAGTAGTTTACTTTGTGTGGGACTTGGTGGTGGGTGGAGAGTAAGGGTTATGAGATATGAGTCTGATTTTATAGAGAATACAAAAGACTGAAGGTAATTTGACTGTTGCAAGGTGAAGAATGGAAACTAAGACTCCAGTCAAAAAACAGAAGGACTAAACTCTTAGCCCCTCTGTGCTAAAGAGGATAGACAGTGTGGAAACCGGTTTGTCTCTTCTGGGGCTCTTGATCCAGAAAATCAGTGTCCTGCGAATTCACGAATTGGGCTGGCAGAATCCAGCAATAAGAATTTATGTCAAGTGTGATTCTACTGTGGTCTAGACACACGCACAGCACAGATAACAGATTTATAAGGTAATGGGTCTCCAGCCAGGGATCCCCAGAGTGCACAGAAGTGAACTCAAAGCTACTCTGGAAGAATATTTTTAGTGCAGGCTGCACAGGAGTTCTACAGACAAGGCCCTGCTGAATAAGCTTACAATCCAAGGTTTAAAACAAAAAGGAAAAAAAAAAACCTACACTAGGTAGATTCAGCAGCCAAAAAAAGCACATTGAAACACCCAAGAAATTCACATAATAAAAATGTCTGATGAAGACTACTAATACTGTGAGCAAGAGAATTACCACATATTTTAACTAATTAGTCTAAAATCCCCTAAGATTTTAATAACTGCTATAAATCCTGCATTCCTTAATATATATATATAAATGAAAAATGGGTAAGCAGCTGTTAAGGGAAAGAAATAACTGTACTTTGGGGAAAAATCTGAAATAGGAAACATTGAATTATTTGCCAATGATTTACATTGACACCATGTAATAACATAAAGTTGTAAATGCACTTAACAGCTACTATATGAACATAGTTCTCCTGAAATATGTAAATTGAGAATCTTTCCTTTAAAATACCTATGAAACATTGATGAAGAGCAGACTGCTACCTGTACAGCATCTGGACGACGTGCTCTACACATCAAAGCCAATACATACAAGTTTGAAGGTTAAGTATGGTGTAAAGAAACTTACATTTACATTTCCTCTTAACCACAGTGCTTTACAGATCAATGATCAATATCCATCATCTCATTAATTTATTCACCTGAGGTTCCCATAAAGCAGATAATACTAAAGAAACAGCTTAGCATGATATCAATGTGCTTGCTGAACTTTAACTTAAATTTAAACCTTTTAATCAGTGTAAGCAGTTAGTGAGTTCTGTCTCCTCTCCATACGGAGTTATTTCTTGCCACTTTCACAGCCATATTCCTATCTGGCCCTTAATGACATTGTCTTTGGGTTCTTAATTTAGTTACCAAATTTTTATGACAAGATTATTTATATGAGATGGTTTCTGTGGGTGCTACATTATTAAAATAGTTCCAGAACCTATCTTTGCTGCCTCTGGTGTGTGCTGCTCCAGTTAAATGTCGCTGACTTTACCTCCTTCAAAGATGTGTCACTGACCTCTTCAGATACCTTTTATTGGCAATTTGGAACTTAGAAGATATTATCCTAAGTCAAACATTTTGATCTCAAAATAAAAGTCCTTCTGTGATGGACCAAGCTGAGAGATGTCCAGATTAGCATAGCACACTTCTGGGTGTGTCTATGAGGGTGTGTCCAGAGACAACTGCATCTGGGTCCACGCTCTGAGGAGGAAAATCCTACCCTGAATGTGGGCAGTGCCACCCACGAGGCTAGAGCTTGATGGAACAAAATCAGGAGGAAGAAGCCAGCCAGCACTAGCAAGCTTGATTCTGCTCAAGCAGGTGTCTTTTGCTGCCACTGCCTGGCAGGGGACACTGCATCCGAGGTTTTCAGCCACTCAGTGTGGACTCACACCAATGACTTCCCAGGCAACTTTCCACCTTCAGTCTTGAACTGGAACTGCATTGCTAGCCCTTCTTCCCGAGGCCTCCAGCTTTTTGGACTGAGCAGCTGTTGGATCTTCTGGCCGTCTGATATGAAGATGATCACAGTGCACTATCCAACCCTCATGCTCTAACTCAGTATAATAAGGCCTGTCATGAAAACATTTTTTTTCTAACAGTTTTTTTTTCCTCTAGAGGACCCTAACTAATAATATACCCTCTAACACTTAACCCCAAGCATTCTAAAATTCTTCCTCTTTTCTAGATATATATTTGATTGATAATGTTTTGGAAGAGTCTTTAAAAAAAGCCATATAGAGGGCCGGGGATTTAGCTCAGTGGTTCTGGCACCTGTCTTACAAGCGCAAGGACCCAGGTTCGATCCCCGGTTACCACATACCTATACTGGGTGTGGAGACTCACACCCAGCAGGAACCAGTACCACATACCACAGTGCCGGGCGTGGTGGCTCACGCGTGTAATCCCAGCACTCGGGAGGCAGAGGCAGGAGGATTGCTGTGATGTGAGTTTAAGGCTGAGCTCAGGGCCAGCCTGAACCACAAAGTGAGACCCTGTCTCAAACCCCCCCCCCAAAAAAAGCCATATAGATATTTATCTCTGTAAAAGACCGATTTAAAAAAATTTCAATTATATTTTGTTTACAGAAGACATATAGAAAATATAAGGATACCATAGTAACAAAAACAGCATTGTATTGACACTAAAATAGACCCAGACCAATGGAAAACAATAAATAGACTAGAAGACATAAAACCACTCAACTATAGACATCTGATTATTGACAAAGTCAAAAATATATATTAGAAAACAGATACCCTCTTTGACAAATAGTGCTATGAAAACTAGTTTTTTCTATGTAGGCAATTGAAACTAGACCGCTATATCTCACCCTGTACAAAAGTCAACTCAAAATGGATCAAATACCTAGAACCCGAGTCCTTAAAGAAGAAACTATAAATGAGATACACGAAGCCACAGGTATAAGAAAGACTTCTTGAGCAAAACTCCAATAGCACATGGGGTAATAGCAAGAATCAAATAGCACATCAAATAAAAGTTTCTGCACAGCAAGGAAAACAACTAACAGTAAAATGAAAACCTGATGGAAGAAAATCTTTGCCACCTACTCTAAAGATTGATATCTAAAGAACTCAAAAAACTTAAGGCTAAAAACAAAATCAAATTACTCAATCAATAAATGGGCAAATAAACTGGAGAGACCCTTCTCAAAAAAAGTACAAATGGCTAACAAGTACATGAAACAATGTTCAACATCTTTAGCCATTAGAGAAAAACAAAACTACACTGTAAAATTACATTGAGATTCCATCTCACTCCTGTCAGAGGACGATAACTAAGACTAAATACATATACACATACATACATACATACATACATACATACTTACATACATACATACCACACATACATACATGCTGCGAATGATGCCATGGGAGTGGGGGCCTACAACACTTCGGGCAATGTAAATTAATTCAGTTCCTAAGAAAATTTGAAGTTTGAAGATTCCTTGACAAATTAAAAAGTTACCATGTGATCCAACTATCGCACTCTGTGGCATACAGCTAAAATTAAGTCCACATACTATAAGGATACTTTCATACACATGTTTTGGGGGGTACTTCATAGAAGCAAGATATGGAACCAGTGTAGATGTCCATCAATAAATGAATGGATAAAGGAAATACGGAATATATACAAATGGAGTATTATTTTGCCATAAAAAGGAAGAAAATTTTGTCATTTGCTGGAAAATAGAGATCAATATGTTCAGTGAAATAAACCAGACTCAGAAAGACAAGTATCATATGTTCTCTCTGATATGTGTGGAATGTAAAACAGATGACATAAAAGTAGAGGGGAGACTATTATTAGATAAGAGGAGAGGAATAAGGGGAGAAGAGTATTAAAGAAACAACAGAGATGGATACAATCAAAATATATTTATATACAATGAAACTCAGTATTTTATAAAAGTAATAGGCACTAATATTGAAAAGAAAAAAGTATACAAGAGTAGCAAATAAAAGAACAAAGAAAACAATGTTGAAACAGTAACAAAAAGAAAACTAACAGCTTCATTCATCAGGAAAAGTATATGTCATGGCAGAAAACATTTCTAAAGATAGAAAAGTATACACAAAATTAATACACTTTAGAAGTACACTTCAGGCCAGGGATGTAGCTCAGTGCTGCCATGCCTGCCTGGCAAAAGCAAGGTCCTGAGTTTGACTGCGGTGTGGGAAAAAAAAAAAAAAGAAAAGAAAAATGTTTCCTAGAGAGAGAGAGATCTTTCAGAAATGGGAGGAGGACTAACAGGGCGCTTAGGCGAAGTAGATGGAAAGGGGATGGAAAAGGCACTAGGATGTGTTCTGTACTTGTACTAACCCCACGCAAGAAATGTAAGAATTATGCACTGTTATGCACTACAAACAAGTACTAATGAAAATTTTTAAAGTGTACTTAATAAACACACACTGTATACTTTCTAATTTGCCATTCCTCTGTCTCCTTGCTACCGTTCCTTGGCCAATGGGTCTTGTTTCCCTAAGCCTCTTGTATTTTTAACATCTATACTCACTAGTAAGATACAATAATTCTAAATATATATATACTTACAACATAGCTTCAAATAAATAAAGAGAAAATCAGCA
The DNA here is from genome assembly GCA_004026965.1 of Petromus typicus. NCBI lineage: Eukaryota > Metazoa > Chordata > Mammalia > Rodentia > Petromuridae > Petromus > Petromus typicus. Next base: position 37,539 of record PVIR01011174.1, read on the forward strand.
CAATAATAAGAAGCAGAAAAATCCAATCATGCAACATTTAAAAAAAAAAAGCTTTATTAACTGATAGAACAAGCAGACAAAAAATAAGAATAACAAATAAGAAATGTTACCCTTAATAAGCCTAAGCTACTTAACATATATAGAACATTGCACACAAAGACAACAGGGTAAACATTATACTGACTTGACTGGAGTTTTCTCCAAAATAAGTAAACATCTTACACAATGGCAAAATCTTGTTTTCCATTGGTCAGGGCACGGTGGTGCTTGCAAGCACTCAGAAAGGCTGAGGCAGGAGGATTCTAAGTTTGTGTCCAGCCTAGCAACTTAACAACATAGTGAGACCTGATCTCAAAATGTTTTAAAGTTTACAAATTTAAAAGGGGCTAGATATTTTCTATTTCACAATATCAACTATACATACTACAACTCACTTATAACTTCATTTTCTCATACCAGAGAAAAGATGATATTTACACATCTGTGACTTATTTATTTCACTTATGAGGATGTCCTCAAGGTACATCCATTTGAGTATGAATGACTCAATCTTATCATTTTTAATGGCAGAATAATAAAATATTTAAAAGGAAAGAGGGTGTAGGGGTAAGTAATGAGAGGAAGAAGAATGTGATAGCAATTTTTAAAAAAAGGAAACAAAGCTTATTGGTGGGTGGGGGAGGGGGAAAATGAGAATCAAGTCGTGTCATATTCTGGTACAAACTCTCAGTGTTGAATGTGATGATGATGTGTATTCATAATGTACCAATAAAGACTGGAATTTTTAAAAAACGGGGGTGGGGGGCTAGATATGACGTTCCCTATGAAGGCCCACGGCTCAATCTCCAGACTGAATGCATAAGAAAGAAACAAACTGGATGACAGATGTTGAGAAGTAAGAAGAATATGTTCAAGTGGAAAGGAGAATAAGGGCGGGGACAAGGGAAAGGGAAGGAAGAACACAGAAGAGTAAATAGAAGGAAAACAAATGGAAACAAAGCTTTTGTAAATAAAGAGGGGAAAAGGGGTTGAAAGGAGGAAGAAGAATGGGGAGAAAAACAAGAATTAAGATATATCATGGACAGGCACAAATTCACTCTGATGAATGTGATCATGCATATCAAAAGTGTATCAATAATGTTAATTTTTAAAAAAACTTTTCCCATTGGGATCAGAAACATGAATGCTCTCAGTGCTCAGTATAACATCTCAGGCACCTATTTAATACCTTATTGGAGGAACAAGTAGTTATCATAAGGAAAGAAAATAAAAGATATATGTCAAGCAAAGAAAGAAATAAAACATGCTTATACTGTATTCTTATTTTTTAGTAGCACTAGTACACTTCAGGCTCCAGGTGACAAACTATGAGAAAAGATTACAGTAGAAATAATAGTTTCAAAGTCGTCTTCAGCTTTTTAAAAATGCTGTCATAGTTTGAATCCAAAAGAATTAGACTCGAGAGAAGTATGAATTGAATCTAAAGGGATCAAATAGTGTTCCTATTAAATGATGATTTTTTTTCATCACAGAACATGCCATATTCTAAGCCAAATATCTTTGTGATAACTTGAGAGCCCCTCTTGGAGTGGTGTGTGATTCCTGATGGTCCTGCTTATAAGTGAATTTTTTTAAGAATTCCATTTATTATTCAAACCTCAGAATGGCAGAAAGGCATCTGGAACAATGGATTCAAATTGGGCAGATATTTCCATGAATCTACAGCATCGTCCTCTAGAAAACTCCCTGAAGAAAAGCACAAATTTCCATTCATATTTTTATTCCTGGCAATCTTCTGATAGCTCTTTCTATGGACCAACTGTAGATCATTTATATATGACAAATATTAACTACATATTTTGATTTACATAAAATGATCACCTAAAAACTATAGCTGTTCTTGAAGTCTTTCACACCTGTGATGGTGGGTATGATAGGCCTCCCCTCCTAACTGATTTACATTAATATCGACATGAAAATATGTAAGGGTATGATTGTAAGGCTACACTCCCCAAACACAACAGGATATGACAAACTTCCCCTTCCTACCTTACCCTTCTTTCCAACTGTAAGTCTATTATTCATGTTAGCACCATGCCAGACTACCCTCTCTTGTTCTATTTTTTGCAGTGCAGGATCAAACTTACACCTTGCACTTGCTAGTCAAGTAACAGCACCACTGAGGTAAATCCCCAGCCCCAGACCACAATCCAAATATAACCTCTCCATCCACAACTGTGTCCTGTTCTCCCTGCCTAAACTGCATTCCCATTTCATTCTGGAATCAGATAGTCAATTTAATAATATTTTTCCACACTACTAGTGACTCAGTTACAGGGAAATTCAATCATTACCTCGAGCCTTTCTACACCCCTTTATTCCATCCCTGATAAGATAAAATGCTCTGGCTTGTAAGTACAGAAAGAATAACAGAATATAAGGTTCAACAACACTATCTTTTTGAGAAGCTTTCTCCTCAGTCAGAGCAACCAGACATAATATCAATGTGACACTCATTAGGAAAAGCCAAATTTGGCTAAGATTTTAAAACACAGCTATCAAAAGGCTGTCTGAAAGGTACATGATATTTTAACTTTCATCTTCATTTTTAAACTGGTACAGAACCTCAACTCTGTATGGAAGGAAACTTCTTCAATTACTTCTACAACACCAATTTCTGTTTCTCTCCCGAGAGCATTCCTGAGTGTACTGGGCATTGACAATATCTTCCCTTATTATTATCACATAATATTTATTATGTTTCACTTATTATCACCTTATGTTGAGCACTTGTAAATATTTCTGTACTTTTCTGGTCATTGGCATCAGGTAGACTGTACATTCTTTTTAAAAAGGAAACTTTTTTTTTACTTACTTGTATTCTACACAGGATTTAAGGCATTCAATCAGGTGATTATTGAAAACAATGCACTATTTTCCACCTGGATTTAAATGTAATACAATTGATAAAAGAGTTGTAAGCATCTTATTTACTTGCTAGAAATGAGAAATAAAGTATCCTTAATATTAAAAATGCTCCCACTATTCTTTTTAGTACTAATAAAATTAACTACAGACGTTCTAGCTGCAGAAAAAATGTCATGAGCTAGACTGTTTTTAGCTTTCTTCACTCACAGAGTTCCTAAAATAGCGATATCTTTACTAGAGATGACACAGAATGGGCCATCAATTGCTCTATTGATCAAAAGAAAGAAAATTTAACTAAAGTGGTCTGAGAAAACAACAATGAGAGGAAACAAGATCAGAGCTAGGAAAACAGCACTGATCATGAAATTACAAAGGGTCAAAAAGATGGGAACAAGAAAAAGTAAGTAATAGAGCTATAAAACTTAGACGAGAATCAGCAGTTAAAAATGAGGTCTCACACAACAGCTTTGCACTCAAGTGAGACCCAGTGGGAGCGTGCAAGAGCTGTCCTATGTCTGGGAAAAGAGCATGTATCTAAGAAGTTACAGGGCTGTTCAACACCTATTCCAGCTTGCAACTTAGAAAGTTTTAAAACATATTTTCTTCTTTTGGTAAGACTGAAACATCAAGAAACAGTTCGAATATTTTTGGATGGGCTCAAAGGACAATGTAGTTAAGCCAGAGAGGTGGATTTAGCTTCCATTCACTTTGCAGAATTTAGAACTTCCTACTGCTACACGTAGTGAAGTTCTATACAAATAATATGTATAGTGAGGAAACACTATAGTTTTCCCTCTATAACATGGAAGATGGGTTCCAGAACCCCCATAAATCCCAAAATCTACAGATGCTTGTCTCCTATGTGAAGTGGCATAATATTTACATGTAACCTGTGCATATTCTCCCATCTATTTTCAATCACTTTTGAATTATTTATAAAACTTAACATGGACAGGTGTGGTGGGACATACCTGTAATCCCAGCACTCAGGAGGATGAGGCAGGAGAAAAATGCACGTCTGAGCCCAGCCTGGGCAATGTAGCAAGTTCAAGATAAGTCTGGTCTACCTCAAAAAGCTGTCCTCACAAAATATATTACTCATACTTAGAGCTATGCAAATGGTATGAGAATAGTTCCTACACTGTACTGTTCAGGGAATGAAAATGCCAATACATATTCAGCACAATACAAATGTCATTTTTTCTCTCAAATATAGCACTTTCCATACACAGTTGGTTGAATCTGCTGATGTGGAATCTGAGGATACAAAGAGATGACTGTGTAGATGATAAAATATAGATCTGAAAAGGGATTCTAAACTCAGCATACATGTCATTTTGCAGAACTAGCATTTTTGGTTTAAGAGGAGGAAAAAAAGCCATTTCACCTTGTTAAAATTTCTAAGATTCAAAAATATGAACTGAAGACAATAATAGTAATAGCAGCTTTTTACTGGACACTTACCATTTGTCAGGCATTATGCTAAGTGCTTACTTTTCTGGTCTGACACAATTCTTGGATGGGTACTGCTATTTCCATTCTACAGATCAGGATGCTAAGGCTTAAGAAGCTGTGTGTGGTGCCATTTTACACTATTCATCTATCTGATATCTATTCCCTTTCCTTCTTTGCATTAAAAAAAAAAAAAAAAAAAAAAAGTTACTCTGTCCAGTGGGGTGGGGCTCGCCTAAAATGCCAGCATCAGTAGAAAGATTACTGAGAGCTCAAAGCCATTCTATGTTACACAGTGAATTCAAGGCCAGACTGACCTATATAGTGAAACCCCATCTCAAAACAAGTTATTTTTGCCAGGTATGGTACTGCATGCCAGTAGCAAGGAGGCTGAGACAAGATTTCTGTGAGGTTGAGGGCAACCTGGACCACTGTTTCAAAAATAAAGTTTATTTTAACCTATTTGTCAGGGAGATAATGTGTTCATTCCTTAAAAAAAAAAAAAAAAAAAAAAATGACTTCCCTAAATCAACAATGACTGTCTTGTTGCCTGGGGGAATCTCTGCTTCCCAGACACACTTTGTCCTTTCTGTAGAGATGCTTACAAAACCCACAGGACATACACTAGAGGTTTCTGAGGAAATCTTTCCTTTTACTAACAGTGCTACCTGGGACCTTGCAGCATAGTTTCTTCCCCTCAGAGTCTTTGCTTTGTAATTGCTCCAGTCTAGTTGTGGAAAGGAAACTGTCTTTACCAGAATTCTCCATTAGTTTTTTGGGTTTTTTTTTTGGGGGGGGGGTGTTGTTTTTTTAGGTTTTTTGAGACAGGCTCTCGCTTTGTAGTTCAGGCTGGCCCTGAGCTCAGCCTCAAACTCACATCACAGCAATCCTCCTGCCTCTGCCTCCTGAGTGCTGGGATTACTGGCATGAGCCACCACTCCCGGCACTGTGGTATGTGGCACTGGTTGCTGCTGGGCGTGAGTCTCCACACCCAGTATTGTATGTTGTTACCTGGGATCAAACCTGAGTCCTTGCACTTGCAAGACAGGCGCCGGAACCACTGAGCTAAATCCCCGGCCCTCCATTAGTTTTTAAATAAAACTTCATTGAGGTCCTTATCCTATCTTTTTCCTACCTAGGGGGCTCCCTATCTCTACCATACTTTTTTAACTTAATAGCTAAAGATTCTAAAATGCATCTTTACAGTTAAACTCTAACTACTCAGGAAAATTTTATGTAACCAAGGATAATTACTTTTTGGATTAATGTTGTTTAAACTGTAATGTTTAGCTTTTGTTAACTCTCTGCTCTTGCTGTCTCAAGTTCACACTATGTTTAATGGCACCCATGCCAAGATACTTAGCATATAAAATTTAGGTTTTGATTTTATTTTTAAACATCCACATACTGAAGCTGAGACTTGTAAACAACTGGAGTGTGACATAAAGTTACTGCCAGAATCTGAGTAAATCTTAATTATTTTAAAAGTAAATTGGTAGAAAAGTGACAAGATTACAGGTTATGTGATGCTATTTATACACTAAGCAGAAAAGGTAAAAATAAGGGAGATATTTGCATAAAACTAACAAGTATATTTATTTGGTTCTCCACAATAAAGTCTAAGAATAATGAAACACTAGTTATCAAAGAAAGAAATGTTAGGCCTTAATGGAACAGCAGAGGATTTAACATTTATTATACAGGTAAATTTATGTAGGTAACCTGAAACTAGGCTACATATTTATAGAAAACTGTATGATTGAATATTTTGGGGATAACTACCTTAGCACAAACTGAAGCCAATACCAGCCCAGCTGGAAGCTTCTTGCAACGGATCTAGAACAGGGTGAAAAGGAAAGAACTAAAATGGTAACAATTCCTTCCAGAGAAGGAATCTGCAGGACTTAGAATAATTACGTGTGGGCAGATAGGGTCGAAATTACACCCACTTACCTGTCCAACTGTAAATTTCAAGAAAGAAATGATGAATTTTATACTGAAACTGCCTGTATGGCTTAGGAAAAAGAAAGGGAAGACAATTTGCAGTGGTCACTTGCATCTGCTATTTGAATGCTACCCTAGAAAAACAGACCCCATCATTTAATTACAAAGCAAATTCTTTTTCATTGTCTTTAGTAAACACTTGGTAATGTTAAGATTTTAATACCTAGTGATTTATTTTCCTTTTACCAAAGCTACTCTCTTTAACTTCAAGCTTCATATCCATTAACATGGGATTCTGAAAAACTCTAGCAGTGGAAAAACAAACAGCTGGGTGAACTTTCCCTTTCAGGTTTCTGGATTCTTTGCTTCTTGGTAAGTAATCAGTATTTTGATACTCCCCTAGTAATAACAGGAAATGATCTGTTAAAATCTGGATCTCCAGCTACAGATGAATGCCAGTGTAAAGAGGAGAGGTAGTCTCTGAACAAAGTCTATAAAAACATTTTGGATAATTATTCTAAGACCACAGGCAGAGAGCAATAATATGCATTCAACACCAGAAAAGTGAAATGCACAGAAAAACATCTTAGACTTATGGTCATTGCTGAACTACGTCGGAGAAAAGCTATTGCTACAAACTCAGTAATTTCGACTGAGATGGCAAATGCAAGAACTTCAGTAATACTACTGTTAAAAAACTATTCCCTGAAATTAAAACCTCACTCAAGAAAAGTTTCATAAGTAGGCAAAACAATTCTAAATTAGTCTGCTTATAAGCTTGCTTCTTCTTTGCAAAAATAAGAAGTTGGTTCTATTAACCAGAAAAGACAAGATACACAATGGTATTAGAGATAGTTTTGGAATAAAGTTAGGGGACTTTCATACAAAATTGAAAAACAGATTGGTTAAAAGTATTAAAATAACTTCTTGAATGAAACTGCAACAGATATAACATTTTCTAAGATCTACAGTATGGAGTTTTCTAATCAGGCTTAAAATTTCTCCTGTTAATATCATTATAAAAAATTAATAGACTAATCACCAAGACTTTCTCCTTGATCACTTTCCACTCTGCAAAACTTTCTGAGTATAATGGAAAAAATGGACCAAACAGACCATGTCACATGGAGAGCATGCTCGTAGAAGGTTCGTAAACAGTTTCTATAGTAAACTTTTCCCAGTACCATACCTCGAGGAATCACAGAAAAAGTTAAGAAACCCAGAACAATCTGGGCAAAAAAGATAATCTTGGTGAAAGATATGCAAAGCAATAATGTTCTCATATAACTGTAATTACATAAATTATATTCCCTAATGTTTTAATGTAATACATTCTGGAAAGTTTGTTCTCAAAAAGCTAGTTACCTAGATAAAACTAATAACTTAGAACTCAAAATAATAAACTGGTATTTTTCTATTTAAGAATTTTATAGCAATACCAATTTCCTAAAACACCAGAAATGGTTAAGTTAAATAAATTGTATGTATTTCATCCTGTACTAAAGTCCTAATAACTAATATAAAAGAAGGCATAGTATCTATTCTTCCAAGATTTGTCTGTTTTGATCATTGAACATTTTCAAACAAGAAAAACGTATAAAACATCACTCAGTTTTGAATATACAAATCATGTTACTCTGTCACTAATATAAAAATGATAGTCTAGACTCAATAATAGGCTTAAAATGTCAAAAACTGGCTGATATATTAAATAGTCTTTCCAAAATTTTATCTTTCTATAATGTCTTTAGTTTCACCTCAGTCTTCCTAAGTATTAAATTCTCCTTTTTCTCTGCACTTTTTCTAACCCATTAAAGATCTTGGACTTTCTAGATTTTGGCTGAGTTGGCTAGAGACCTAATACTCTCCCAGTACACTGTAAAATAACTGGAAGTTAGTGCAAGTTGTACCTCAGATTTATCTTGGCTTCCTTATTACATCTAATTTTAATCCCAAAATCTAGGCACACACAAATCAGTTGAATAAATCCATGTAGAGTTGTGTATTTATTAGTATTCTGTGACTGTGTAATTTTAAATTCCATCATTTTATATCACTTTTTTGTGACACTATATCCTTAGGTAATAAGTTGATTTATACCTAGACTACAGAAGAAATCAAAATTTTTCTTATAACCACAGTTTGCCCAACCCTGAAAAGCATTTATTTGCAAATGAATCAGGAATTTTATGTCACTGTGTCATCAACTGTTAAGCTTTTCCAGCCTTAGTTTTTTTGTTCTTACGCCCCATACAATAAAAAATATAAGTACTTCAAATCTGTCATCTTTTATGCAATTCCTTCTTGAAAACAGTTACACAAAGTAAGCTCTATTGAGGCATAATTCAGATACAATACACTACATATATTTAAAATATACAATTTCATGAGTTTCGGCAAATGTATATAGTGGTGAAACCACTATAATCATCAAGATATGAACATTCCCATTACTCATCAAAATGGTCCACTCCTCTCTGCTCCCCTACAGAATTAGTATTCTATTTGGTACTTTGAGTCTGTATTGTCTGGAATTTTATTTTAAAATGAAGCATACATAAATACTCTACTTATACAGCCTTTTCCTCTTAAAAATTACTTTGTGAATTCATCCATGCTTCTCAATATACAAATATGTCCACCATTTTTATTAGTGAGTAGTATATCATTATATGGATATACTTTAATTCTTTGTACATTCTGTTGACCCTGATTTGAGTTGCTTCCAGAAGTTTTGAGGAACCAACTGAACTTCTCTAATCTGAAAATTATTTCAGTATTGATGTGGTGTCAAAATAAAACAGTTCTACATGACTTCACATGGTAGGTCACAGTGGAAACACAGGAACACTAGAAATACTGTATAAAATTACCTATGCATAAAGTGCACACAAGTGTAAATGACTTTCTCATTTAGACTCTTGGATTTTTATGCCCAAAATATTTCATTATGTATATGTAATATTTCAAAATCGAAAGTAATTGAGTCTAAGCACTATGGATAAAGGATATTAAACCTGTATTGTAAATAGAGCTGCTATGAATTCATCTATAAATATTTGTATGGACCAGAGCAAATATTTGTATTTACTCTTGCAAATATAAAGGAATAGAATGGCTGGGTCACATGTCTTACTTGGATAAGTACCTGTGCAAATCTTTTACTCATTTTTCAATTGGATTTTTCTTTTTTTTTTACTGCTGGGCTGTAGAAGTTCTTCGTATAGTCCAGATAAATATTGCATCTTTTCTCTGGTATGAGAAAATAAAGATGTAAATGAGTTCTAGAATTGTATGACATATATAGTGAAATAGAAAATACGCAAAGTGAAATAGGGTGAAGGGGGAAAAATAATGAGATTATAACAAAAAAGAGAGGAAACAAATTTTATGTATATGGGGGGGTGGTAGGGTGGGTACGGCTACGGGAAAAAATGAGAATTAAGTTGTGTCTTATATTGGTACAAATTCCCATTGTGGAGTGCAATCATGATGTGTATATGTAATGTACCAATAAAAATTTCAATAAAAAAAAGTATTTCTGTCAAATATACAACGTGCCTCCTGCCCCATGCTTGCGCCAAAACTCAGGATCTTAAACATGCTAAGTGAATGCTTTATTATCAAGTTAATAATATGCATTTTCAAAAGTGAAACATGGGCCAGGTATGCTGCTTAGTGGTAGGGTGCACACTTAGCACACATGAGATCCTGAGTTTAATGTCCAGCACTGTGCACACAAAAAAGTGATAACTACTTTAAGTAACTAGGCTTTGCTAATATAACACAGTGCATCTGCATGTTAAATTATCCTTATAGTAAGAAGCATTATCTCCATAATCCTTAGCCACAAAATATTCTCATGCATAGGAAGAAGGCAGCCTGCTGATATATGAAAAATATGGAAATGGTGTGAAAGTAGAAAATATGTAGGTTTTCTCATGTTTTTCTTC